>CP092881.1:39688089-39889038 GCA_030710605.1 Cordylochernes scorpioides | reverse complement strand
ATACTTTTTTAATCCATATTTATTTTTATTGGTTCATTTTTCTTTAATATATTTTAATTTTATCATATATTTTGAAAAATATTTTTACTTCAGAAAGAAGGGTAATGATAGCCTTGGGGGATGAATTCAGAAACACTGGGGAAATTAAGGGAGATTTAGGTATTCCTTTGAAACAGAGGGCAAGAACAAAACATTAGGAGTTTCTGAGTAGTAGGGAGCGTTGGTAGCCCTCCTCCAATGATGGTCATAGGTTGCTGAATAAGAGGTAGGTGGGGCTAGATGAGTGATTTCGTGGAATAATTTTTTTTAGTAGGCATAGTCCTCTTTGGTTATTTTTCATGTATATATTTTTAACCCACCCTTTGAACCTTTCATACGAGTATATATAAAAATCAAAGAAGGCATATCTCCTGACCACGAGCACATGAGCTTTTTAGATGGCAGAGCGCCATTTAGTGGAACAGAAATAAACTAAACTGTAGATTTAGCTTGTTCTCTGATATTTAGCCTACCCATTTTCTAGATAAATAAATAAAAGCCAACCACGAACGCGTTTCGGACTGTTGGCCCTCGTCAGCGTGGTGCAAGCTGTAGCTCTACCAAAAATTGCTTTGTCCCAAAGGCTTCTTGACAATTAACAATTTAAACAATTACAATGAATCTTATAATTAATTGTTCAGAAAGAAAAATTAATCTAAAATAAAGGATAATATATAATAAAGGAGCAAATAAATGGTAGATAAAATGTAGTGAAGATATATAGTTGTATATGTGTGCACAAATTTCTTCAGCATGGGAGGCTTTTCTACCTAGAGAGAGTCCTCCTCAAGACAAGGAGAGAGTCTTCTTGAATATTCCACAGTTCTACGCCAAGGAAGTAACTATAGATGCGCGTCTTGGGAGACGCCAGGATGGCCAGGGCGTTATCCTCCAGGCCTCACACTAAGACCCAGCCCTGAAGGTCAGGGGCGGGGGCCGCTGAATGATGGTGAAGGCCTCCCAGATGAGAGGCCTGATGCAGCGGCAGGACCAGTACCAGTGAGCCAGCGACAGGTCGTTGGACCCACAGACGACGCAAGACTGTTGGACGATGCTGAATGGGGCATGGCGTGCAGAGCTAGCCTCACTGCCACGTCCGCGTTGTGTCCGAAGAAGGCGCAGTGCCGGAGCGACGCCGATGTTGATGGACAGGTTTATATGTTCCTCCCACCTTCTAAGGAACTGGGCGATGGACAGGGAAGCCAGGCGTGGGTGCTCTAACATGCGCAAGCAGTTAGGGTATGATTCGCAAGAACGGCGTAGTAATCCCGCGCAGTACTAGGCCTCGCCTATGGTATTTACTGGAAGGTTCCGAGCACTTTTTCGTCGATAAGACGACGACAGAAGCTGGTTAGCGACACGATGTCAGCCAGGGCGCCGCGCGTAGGCCGAGTGAGGGAAGGGGCAGGGCCAATGAAGTCCCCAATGCAGGTGCTGACCCATCGGGTAGGAGCCAGCCAGAAGGTCGGTGGCTGGAGAAAGTGGCAGCCATCAAAGGCTTCTTGAGTAATCGAGAAATGGGTATTTAAGGCTGAACATGTGAGAAAATATTTTTTTTTTAAATAGAACGAGGGCCAACAGCCCGAAATGCGTTCATGGTTGGCTTTTATTTATTTATCAAGAAAATAGGTTGGCCAAATATCAGGGAACAGGCTAAATCAATGTTTAGTTGTTTTCTGTTCCACTAGATGGCGCTCTGCCAAGATATGCCTTCTTTGATTTCAATACCAATGTTGCGTTTCCGATTTGGATAGATGAAAGGGGAGGATACACGATGTGACTTATTAAAGTTTCCTTACTTAAGTATATATATATATAGCAATTTAGGCCAACAACCCCATGTATATAACCCGCAGCAAGACCTTAATGTTGTATAATAGAAGCACAGCTGTCAATGATACACTATCGATATATGTCTTTACATCATCACATGTAATGCAATTTGTGCAAACAGGATAAATAAAGGAAAAAAAAACGGGGGAAACTCTGTAATTGATTAAGAGTTTGAGTTAAAGCAGGGATCGAGCATATAATATTGTCAGGACAAAGGTCTAAAGATGGAAACAGCCACGACACTAGTATACAATTTCATCAGACAACCCATGAAATCGTTATTAAATTGGGCAATCTATAAAAGACTCCTTCTGGAGGTTTAGCAACCCACTGAAGACGCTGGATAGAGGAAAATTATAGCAACAGATCTCTATAATTTCTACAGATCAACTGTAAATAGATTCACATTAAGGCATTTTTATAGCCCAAATAACAAAAACAATAGTCAAACATACAAATCTGTTTGCATCATGCCGTACCCTCCTAACAGCGTAAAAATAGCCCGAGGAATCAGAAAATATGGTATAATGGTAAATATGATGGAATAACGCACTGAAACACATAAAAGTACAAACATTACTAAAACCTGATAGATAATTACCCTCAAAGTAGCCCTAATAAAGTCGTAATTTTGCAACTGTTGCTGTGTCAATATATCACAGCAAAGATATAGTACACAACTCTATTTCAACAGAGTCGGTTGTTCTATAATTTGTACACTTTGTGAAATTAAGATGTGTGGGGTAGTACCATAAAGCAAAAGGAATGAAATATGTATGAGAGGAAACAAGAAAATTTCTCTAGATATTTATTTAAATAAATTAAAATTTGGGAACATGTCTATACTGACGAGATATGCTATTTGCATAGTAAAAATTTAGATAGAGGTGACCTGAAGTTACTTTATAGCCCTTTAGGGCCCATGCGAAATCTAGGTTGGTTACTACACAAAAAAGGGGGGGCGCTAAGTCATAATGACAAATGGCTTACCTTTTCTCGCAAGTGCCGGCAAAGGTCTGGTCTCCCGTCTGAAAACTGTCCTCTCACTGAGCGACTCCGATCCAAATCTGCCTTTTGGCCAAGAAACCCTCTTTTATTCATGTCTCTCTCCGTTTTCATTCGCTGAAAGAAACACCAATCAAAATGGCCAACGGCTCCAGTATACGATTTCACAGACGCCCCAGGCCTCTCCCATCAAAATAGAACATATAGTATTACCAAAACAAAAAAAATCTAAAGAGAGAAACAGCTACGGCGATAGTGTAAAATTTCAGACGCCAGGCCCCCCCCCCTCCACATGGATTGAAATACTATCCTCCCTTTTTCTCGGGACGGTATATATATATCGCCCCCCCTCCGTCTTAGCTAAAAATCGACACAGGCCCCTTTTCACTTGAACTGTAATATAACGCTTTCCTTTCTCGGGAAGGATATTTTATAAGGTTCAGTCCTTTAGAGATCTTCCTTCTCCATTTTTTTTTCTGGTCACCTTTACCTAAATTTTTGGTGAGGGGAATATATGTACATATGAAACAACAGCTTCCAGCGCGGATGTCTCTGGATGTCACTGGTGTCTTCTTTACCAGGCATCAGCTTTCGGCATGGAAGTCTGGTGTCATCAATTGTCTAGGTTTCTGGGCAAAAAATGGTCTGTAAGTCTATGTGGGAGGGAAGCCATGTATCCATTTGATTTGATTATACATACGCCTTCTGTTGGGGTATGGTTACAAAAACGTGTCCCAACACCAACACCTAACCTTTTAATTTTTTCAAAATTATTTTTTGACCTATATAAATTAAGGATTTCATAATTGGCCTATTATATTTAAAAATATGTTTTGGAAATGACAGTTAGCGTCCTGTAATTTGAATTGACGGTCGTTAGATATTTTCAGTGTGATATTGTAGCTAAGTATACTTTTTACAATATATTAATGATCTACTGCCTTGATTTTTTATATTATGGATGTGTTCTTCAATTCTTGTGGTGAATAATCGCTTAATAGCTGTTTGCTTGAAAGGTTGCCATTTCAATCTAATAAGTAAAATGTTTTCAAATCTCCTGATTGATAAATTGTGCTAAAATGATATTTATTACCCAGATTTCTGGAACGAAGAACGCTAACATATTTTAAAAAATAAAGTCGAGATGACTCGAGAAAAT
This sequence comes from Cordylochernes scorpioides, assembly GCA_030710605.1. NCBI lineage: Eukaryota > Metazoa > Arthropoda > Arachnida > Pseudoscorpiones > Chernetidae > Cordylochernes > Cordylochernes scorpioides. The sequence continues at coordinate 39,885,002 of CP092881.1, read as the reverse complement.
GAAAAATTCGATTTATTTAAAAACATTTATCTCCCCGCGTTAAAAATATCGCGTTAGAGATGTTATGAATAAATAAAAAAATTAAAAGCCTATATAAATATTAATCCATAGTTCATAACTTTTTAATATCTTTATGACATTTTAATTACATATAGAGAGCGATAAAATTTAAAAGGCTATTTATATATAAAAAAAAAAATTCTATGAAAATATCAGGTTGCCAAGGTGATGTTAAATGTAAACATGGCTGAGCTCAATATACCTGGTTTGTATTTACCTTTCAGGGGCTTTATCGGTTCTTTAATATGCGTCTCTCGTCTGATATTTATGTATATTTTTTATTATAGCCACCTATCCTGATTTTAAAAAACTAAAAAAATATATATATTTTTTTATTATATATTAGTTTTAATTACATTTTAAAATCCTAACACACAACTTTATGAATTAAAAAATAATATTTATACACATTTGCAATTATTGAAATTTAAGAGAGCTGACATATATTACAAAAAAAAAAAAAAAAGGCACAGCTTTTTACACCTTATATTAACGTTTTTATTTTAACAATAAAATCGTTGCAGCTGAGTTATAAATAGAATGGTATTGAGTTTTTACTTTAACCCGAGAAAAGTAAATTAAGTTTTATAATAATGATGAATCCGACAAATAGATACCTGGCTTTTTAATAAAGGTTTGATTGATATAGCAGTTAATATTATTTGAGGAGAAATGTGTTTTTTTCACAATATGCAATACAGCATTTTAATTTCCATGTAAAACTAATGCCAAAAGACCATATATTTAGAATATATATAAATTCAATATATGGAGATCCAACTGTGTATAATGAAATCTAAAATGAAACATATTACAGCAGACGAACCACTTTTTACACTGCTTATGGCAAGTAACCCGCTTAAAAAAAAAAAAATTGTCAGCTATCTAGATTTACATTTCAACATTTAAAAGATATTTGTTGTTATGAAAGTGATTATTGATTTAAATTTATGGGGTTTATTGATGGGCATAACTGTGTAGGTCTCAAGTATACTTTTAGGTGGTGATGACAGAAATTTGACAGCTTTATTACTTTGTTTATTTTTAACAATTTTTTTTTTTTTGACATTTTGTTTTTTATTTTTTAGCTTATTCCTAGTACACGTGGTACAGGCTATGATAATCATGGTGGGTAGAAATAGGCAACTGCTTTTACTGTAAGTGCACCACATGTCTACACATATGAAAAGCAATTCGACTTTGCACTTACAAATGTTCCAGAGCCCCATTTGGTTACTTGCACTCACTGGTGGGGTTGGACTTTTGCAAGAATCAAGGGCCATTGGAGCATTATTTTTTTTTAATCGGGGAAAAAAGTGCCCAATGCGGGAATCGAACCCGGGTCGTAGCAGTTAAAAACCAAGGGTTTAGACCATTCTTTCACCGACCCCCTTACATTTTAATAAGGTATTTTATTTAGATAAGGTTAATCTTATGATAAGGCACAATTTTGATTATAGATTATAAATACCAGGTAATAAAACCAAATTTAAATAAATAATTAGTGTGTAACATTTCGGTAACGTGTTTTTACCATCTTCAGACAAACAGATGGTAACAATGCTGTTACCAAAATGTCACACACTAATTATTTATTTGGAATTGATCTTATTACCTGGTGTTTAGGTTAGTCTTATGTTTATTTATAGGGACAATGTTTACAAATGTTGGTTATATTTTAGGCTTAGCACATTCTAAAGATGATAAATCTATAGACAGAGTCTGTGGGGATAAAATATTGCCTTTGTGTATTCAATTGAGCATTTTTGTGGGGAAAATGATGTAGTGGCTTTTCCTCTTTCCTTCTTCATTCATGTGTCATTGACCTCATGATAAGTTTACCAACCTTTGAACTAACTGTGGTCTAAACCATTGGTTTTTGACCGCTATGACTGGGAATCGAATCCCGCATCGGGTACTTTTTTATAATTAAAACAATGCTCCAATGGCCCATGATTCTTGCAAAAGTTCAACCCCAAGTGCAAGTAACCAAACGGGGCTCTGGCAGACTTGTAAGTGCAAAAGTCTAACTGCTTTTCACATGTTTAGACATGTGATGCACTTATAGTAAAAGCAGTTGCCAAATTCTATCCACCATGATTATCATGGCCTGTATCACATGTACTAGGTATATTAACACAAGAAAATAAGACCTAATCCAAATAAATTCATAGTGTGTGACATTTTAGTAACAGCATTAGGCAAAAGAAAAATAAGAAAAAATATCACAGCATGTTTTTAAATAGTACTGTTATCAAGTGTGTAAAGTCTTAAAAAACTTTTTTTTTCTTATCTGATATCTTCTTTATACACTTGATAACAGTACTATTTAAGAACATGCTGTACAACAGTCTTTGATTTCCAGACTTGAGCTTGGTCATTTACGGACAATGACTCCAGAATGGTTGCAAGGTTTTCCCACTAAGTGCAATTCTCAACCTGCAATCCCCCCCAAAACACATTATTAACTATATTGACTCATCCATTGATGAGCTCAACTCATACCCAGCATACATCATCTCAAGCTTTACAAGCTTGTTACCCTAATATGATTGAGTGGAAATAAGAAAGAAGAAGAAAGGAACATGCTGTGATATTTTTTTACATTTATTTTTTTGTATGATGATGGTAACAACGCTGTTACAGAAATGCCACACACTATTTATTTATCTGGATTAGGTCTTATTTTCTTGTAGTTCTAATCTACTACTCTGATCAAAAAGTTTCGACACTTTGCTCATAAAATCCTGAAAACTCAATATATTTTCTCCCGGTTTGTGGCAAACGTAAGCGTCGCCCTTGGCTTGGAGACCTGCCAATTTTCAAAAATCACGCGCCACAACAGCGCGAGCAGCGGCTATTCGAAGTGAAGCCATTTTGCCCGTGCTTCGATTTCGTTAGCCACCGAAATGGAGGATCAACGAATTTGCATCAAGTTCTGTGTGAAAAACGGATTCAAGGGTGCCGAAATTTTCTGGATGTTGTAAACAGCCTACGGGGATGCCGTGATGAGCCGAAGACGAGTTTTCGAGTGGTACAAGCGCTTCAAGGAGGATCGGGAAGAGACCGCCGACAACGTGCGTTCCGGGAGACCGTCCACATCAACCACGCCTGAAAAAGTGGACAAGGTGTTGGAACTGGTGTGTGAAGACCGACGAATAACTGTCAGGGAGGTCGCCGAAGAAGCAGGGGTATCATTCGGGTCGACTCAATCGATAATGAAGGACTTTTTGGGAGTGAGATGACTCAACGCCGTTTTCGTTCCCAAAGATTTGACTTTTGATCAAAAGAACGCCCGAAAGGAAACGGCCAGTCTCAATCTCGAAGCAACAACCGATGACCCCGAATTGCTGAAGAAGGTCATTACTGGAGACGAAACATGGATTTACGGCTTTGATTCGGAAACTACCCAACAGGCATCGGAGTGGCGCTTCAAAAATGAGCCGAGACCAAAGAAAGCGAGGAAGGCTCCCAGCAAAGTCAAGGTCATGTTGACGGTGTTCTTCGACTACCAGGGCATCGTTTATCATGAATTTCAACAACAAGGCTCTACAATAACTTCTGACTCCTACCTGGAAGTTTTGAGGCGATTGAGGGAAGCGATCAAGCAGAAACGGCCGGAGCTGTGGAGGAGCAAGTCGTGGATCCTCCACCACGATAACGCGCCGGCGCACACAGCCCTCAAAATCTCGAAGTTCCTGCAGGACCACTCAGCCTTTGTGTTCCCCCAACCCCCCTACAGTCCCGATTTGGCCCCCTGCGACCTTTTACTTTTTGGAAAGCTAAAAAAAAAAGTTAAAGGGTCGGAAATTTCAGAGCATAGAAGAGATCAAAGTGGAATCGAAGAAGGCCATGAAGGCGATCCTGAAACAGACTACCAGAGGTGTTTTACCGACTGGGAAAAAAAGGTGGCTGAAGTGCATCGCGGCCAACGGGGAATACTTTGAAGGGGACAATTTGAATTTGGTAGAATATTAAAGTTTTTTTAAACTTATGAACAAAGTGTCGAAACTTTTTGATCAGAGTAGTATAATCCAAATTGTGCTTTATCATTCACCAACCTTTATAGGCTGTTTCCAACTTCAAAGAATGTTCTTCTCCATATTAGGATGGAAACTTATCCCAGTTTATGCTCGGCCTCCTACAGGCTTAGCTGCACTAGGGCACCTGCTGCCATACTCAGGCCTCAGCTAGGGACTTCCAATCCTTAGGAGATGGAGCTTCATTATAAGTCATTTCACACACTCCTTCACTACTTGGTTAGGTACAATTTGGATTATACAGTTAAACCTGTCTATAGTGCCCCCTCTAAATATCGTCTCCCTCTTTATAGCACCCTATTTTGGTGAGTCCCAAGAGGGGGCGCTATAGACAGGTTTAAGTGTATATTAAAAACATAAGGTAATAAGACCAAATCTAAATAAATAATGCTTTCAGGGCTAAGTTTCTTGTATCCCTTTCTTATTTTCAAGCTTTCTGACATTATTATTTATTTGGATTTGGTCTTATTACCTTGTGTTTTTTTCCTTCACAAATTTGAAGGTCAGAATTCATGATACACAACATTTCTAGCCATCTCTCTCTTCTTTTTGAAAATCATTTGTTGGTTTGGGATTTGATTTGGAAAAAAATATAGCTACACCAACCAATAACGTTGAGAATTAAATAATTTTATTGGTTGATATAGCTATATTTTTTCTATCTCTCTCTTTATTTCATCATTGTACTGTAACAGGGCCAACCAAAGTGTATTCAATATTCAAAGTATTCAGTATGTGACACTCTGCGTGCGTATGTTTTTGTAAATATTTCTTGTCTAGTCGATGTTTTATTATGCCCGTTTAAGAGCGATTATCACTTGATAGCTAGCGTTTTGGAATAAAAAGAAACTCATTGTGAGAAAATATTTTGTAATTTTAAAACGTTTTCACAATTTCATCATGAACAGTATTCCTTCAGACAACACCACCAAGTATTCAAACTAGTGAAGCCATTCACTCACCAAGTACTCACTCTAACCTAAAGATGAAAGCTATACACATGTCACATACTATTGCTACCCTTATATCCATATAATAAGACCAAATAAATAAATAGTGTGTGACATTTTGGTAACAGCGTTGTTACCATCTTCATACAAAAGTACTGAATGAGAAAATATATCGCAGCAACATTGCTGTTACCGAAATGTCATACACTATTTATTATATTTGGATTTGACTTAATACTTTATGTTTATAATCTATAATCCAAATTGTGCCATATTATTTACTTTATATTTTTTTCCTCCTTTTAAAAATCTACTCACACAGAATGATTAGTTTCAGAATGAGTTGTACAAATACAGTATAACCTCGTTAATTCGACACACGCAAATTCGACACTCTACCTTAATTCGACCATATTCTGATGTCCCGACCTCCGGCCTATCAAATAACAAACCGTAATTCGACAGTATCAATAATACCACAGTTCCGATAGTTAGACCATTTTAAAATTAGAATTTCGACAGATGAATGTCTTTTTACTTACAACTTTACTGCTAAAAAAGTATTACGGCGGTGCCGGTTATTGTTTTTTTTTTTTTTACGCGGGAATTTAGGCTTCGTGCTCTAATTAATAATATTATTTTCTTTTTAATTTTCAGCATTGAAATATTTTAGTTATTTTAAAATTATAAATAATTTCCTTTTAAATAATTGATTCTTCATAAATGTAGCCACAATGTGATTATGATAACATTTAATTTCAATATTCCATTAAAATTTATTTATTAAAAGACATTTCAGAAGAAAGACATGCATGTTTTTTTTTTAAATAGACCATCTGGAATACATCCTGAATAGGATTTCAGTGTAAAAACAGACATCTATAAAGGAATTTTTAAAAAGATCTTCGTGATTATTTTTAAATATTATTTTAAAATTTTATTTTTATTTTCTATATTTATTTCCTTTCAACTGCTATATTCTTCAATTAGAATAGAATATTATTTGTAATTATTTATGTTTCAAAAATATGTATTATTGCCATTTTGTCCCTGATACTAAAAGTTAATCATGAAAATAAAAAAAATAAATTCCAAAAAAGTACATACAATGGTTTCAATTAATATCATTAATTTATATTACAAAGCAATTTAAAAAAAATATTAGTTAGTTAGATGATTAGCTAATCATCTAACCTTAATTCAACACTTTTTTTTTTTGCTTATCCCTAGTACACGTGGTACAGGCCATGATAATCATGGTGGGTAGTTAGCGACTGCTTTTACTGTAAGCGCACCACATGTCTACACATGTGAAAAGCAGTTCGACTTTGCACTTACAAATGTGCCAGAGCCCAGTTTGGTTACTTGCACTCGCTGGTGGGGTTGGACTTTTGCAAGAATCGGGGGCCATTGGAGCATTTTTTTTTTTTTTTTAAACAGAAAAAAAGTGTCCAATGCGGGAATTGAACCCGGGTCGTAATGGTCGAAAACCAAACGGTTTAACCAGCCTTCCACCGACCCCCCTTTTTTTTTCCTTTAATTCAACCGAAAGCTCTGATCCCTTGGGTTGTTGAATTAAAGAGGTTCGACTGTATTTCTGGCTTGGAATTCTTTAATAGTTTGGAACATAGGTACAGTCTGGCTCAGTGTGTGATGTACCAGATACTGGAGCCATTATCACATTTGGGAAACACAACCAGTCACCCCAGGGATCTTCTACCTTCTGGATCCGCAAGGACTCCATCCTCTACCTGGCAGCAGGGGATGAGCACAGTGCCTTCCTGACAGGTAGGTCCATGTGGGCAGGTACTTAGTCTGTGTAGATGTGAGGTCTGCCTAGATATGGCTTACATGTGAGGTACTCAGAATTAACTGCACCATTCACATACAACTCCATCTACTGTATCAATAAAGTACTGTACTTTAAGAATAAAGTACTGTAAGAACATTAAGTACCATTTTTTTTTATAAACCAGTTTTTAGCTTTCTTTACTGCAATAAGAAGAATATTGGGAGGGCCTGGCTCCATGGCGAACTATCCCAGCGACTTTGCTAGTTCAGTCTAACAGTGGATTGTATTAGGTTGTTCTGCTTATATTACAATTTTTTAAAATATATTCTTTATATAAATATTTAAAGGGAATTATAGAGAGTTATAAGCTTTGAGACAGTAGAAATATATATTAACACAAAGCAATAACGCGCCATCTATACATATAAAATAAAAGGATTTAAAGCGCGAATGTTTCTTTTATACATAAAACGAACTTCTACTGTCCTTACTGCGATGAAAACATATATTGGGAGGGCTTGGCTCATCAGTGGTGAACCCTCCCAGCGGTTTCGCCAATTTAATCCACCAGACCGCTTCTCAGAGCTCTAATACTGTATTGGATCATTCTGCTTTTATATGCTACACTGAAGGATGGAATCTTAGAAATGGTTTTCAAGTAAACTATGGACATAAGCTTATAGGACAGTAGAATTACATTCAAATATTTGCTTCGAGCAATGCTCTTCCGCAAACTATAAAGACAAGGCCAGTTAGGAATAAATTAACACAAAGCAATAACGCGCCATCTATACATATAAAATAAAAGGATTTAAAGCGCGAATGTTTCTTTTATACATAAAACGAACTTCTACTGTCCTTACTGCGATGAAAACATATATTGGGAGGGCTTGGCTCATCAGTGGTGAACCCTCCCAGCGGTTTCGCCAATTTAATCCACCAGACCGCTTCTCAGAGCTCTAATACTGTATTGGATCATTCTGCTTTTATATGCTACACTGAAGGATGGAATCTTAGAAATGGTTTTCTAGCCAATTATGATTTGCATACATGTTTAGTACTGGAGAGTTTGTCTACTGAAATACCGAATCACTCTACCTACTGGGAACATTTTAGAGAAAGAGATAGTATTAAGAGTGTTACTGTGCCTAAAGACTTGGAGGTGCAGATTTTTATAGCCTTTCAATGGAATTAACACAGTTCATTGATTCTCTTCCTCACTTGCTGTTGCTGTGAAGTAACTACTGTACCACAATTGGTTAGCATTCATAACCATTTTCTAATATACTTCAGTCCCTTCCACCCTCTCTCACCTAAATTTTTCTCTTTTTAAAATGTATTCTTGAAAGGTAACATTTGGATTAGATAGGAATCTCAAGGTAACAAGACTAAATAAATAATTTATATCTAAAGTTTGGCAACATCCTTTTGCTACCCATTGTTCCATTCTTTTTGCTATTCCTTGTTGCCATCCTTTTGCTACCCATTGTTGCCATCTTTTTTGTCACCCGTTGTTACTATCCTTTTGCTATCCATTGTTACCATTCTTTTGTTACCCATTGTTAACATTTTTTTAAACAATTGTGGTCATCCTTTTGTCACCCATTGTTGCTATTATTTTTTTAACCCATTTTTACCAGGCTTTTTTAGTATTTATTATTTCCATCCTTTTGTTATCCATTTTTTCCATCCTTTTGTTATCCATTTTTGCCATCCTTTCGCTACCCATTGTTACCATCCTTTCGCCACTCATTGTTACCATCCTTTTGTTCCCTATTGTTATCAACTTTTTGTTACCCATTGTTGCCATCCTTTTCCTCCCATTGTCGCTATTCTTTTGTTACCCATTATTACCTACCTTTTTAGTAATAATTGTTGCCATCCTTTTTTGTTACTCCATTCTTTTATTACCCATTGTTGCTTCTTTTGTTACCCATGATTACCTACCTTTTTAGTAATAATTGTTGCAATCCTTTTTTTTTACTCCATTCTTTATTTTCCCATTGTTGCTATTCTTTTGTTACAAGTATAACAAGGAACATGACCTCATCATTTGATTTGTCTACCTATTTTTAAAATTACAGTAGAACCTTCATGAGAGGACACTCATGCTAGAGGACACCTCTCAACAAAGGACAGTTTTCATCACCAAAATGATCATTTTTACTATTTAGCAACTCTCCGGTAAGAGGGCACCTCTCCCCAAAGGACACTTTGGCTTTACAATTAGGTGTCTTTAACAGGGAGGTTCAACTGTATTTTATTATTTTTGTTTATTTTATCCCATCCATTATATTATCTGTTGGTATCTGTTGTATACCAAAGAAATGAATGGGCGTACTTTGACCACAGACCACATCTCTGCTTAGTAACTCTTCTTTATTATTTTTTTTTTTGGGGGGTGGGGGGGGGGGATACTTTTTTTTGAGAGAAAAGTTAAGAGACAAGTTAGAGAGGATGTCTGCCAGAGAATCAAAACCAGGAGTCAAGCTGGATGGCCCGTATATACCCGACCCTACCCGAGGACCTAACTACTCCAGGCCAAATAACACCTTCATTTTGATTACTCCAGATGTCTTCCTATTTCAAAAATTTTGTTACCATCCTTTTGCTACCTATTGTTTCCAATCTTTTGTCATCCTTTTGTTGCCCATTGTTAATAGTAACAGTGTTACCAAATTTTGCTATCCATTTTTTTTTCTAGGGGAATGGTAACAATGTATACTTAAAGAAACATCATCTATAAATGACTTATTTGATCTTTAATTTTTTCCCTCAGCAAATTTTCTATCTATTATTTGATCATGTTACCATGTCAATATTACTGATGAGAGAACATGGAACCCCTGTCTTCTGGTAGGCTGGCTCTCAAGGTTTGAAATCATCCTACTAGGAATAATTTTTTCTAAGTACAGCCTGGCGACATCTGATAAACTGGATGTCCACCATTAGACATGAAGTCTAAAGACAAGCTTGGATGGTTGGTGACTTTAGTACGTGGCTCCAGGAATTTGGGTTTTTACATCAAGAGAGAGAGAGTTTGAAATCATTGAGCTTTCTTTCTTCTTTTTTACCAACACCTTTTTTTTATCTTTAAATAAAATTATTATAAGGTGTAATATCTCTCTCCTAATAAGTATTCTTTACACTTTTTTAGCTTTGGTCTTTTGTTATTTTGGTTCTTATCTAATGATTATTCCCTTTATAATTATAAGTAATATAATTATAAAAAGAAAGAAAAAAAATCATTTCCTTATTGCATAGCTGAAAGTTTCTGATGGCTTGTACCATACATTAGAATAAATACCAACTAACCATTGGATTTTTTTAAATGTCAGAATATATTGTCCAAACACACCTTTCCTGATAGATCAAGAAGAGCTAGCTGTAGGTATTTCATTCAGAAGGTTTCTCCTTGTAGACTGATGCAGGCAGGCTGTACCTCAATGACCAAAATAGCTGGTTCTAAAGGAACAGGAGATATGTTTTCCTTATAACCTGATACATTTTATTACACTCATGGACAAAACTTATGGAAGTTGTGCCTTTCAGCATGTATATCAGGATTCAGATAATAACTCTGAAAGATATTTGATACACAGTGACCTTTATTGAAGACACATGAGATAACCAGGAGTGAACAAAATATTGGTAAATACATTTTTTTTGGATCCACACACAATATATGCCTTTTTAATTAACAGTCACTGTATATCAAATATCTTTCAGAGTTATTGTCCCGATATACATGCTAAAAGGTACAACTTCCTTAAGTTTTGTCTCTCCCTGAGTATAAATGTTGTGTATTTAAATCTTATGGAAGAATGTGTCCTCCTTCCAGCCAGTGGCCGTCTCTACACCTTCGGCCACAATGAGTGGGGACAGCTCGGTCTGGGCGATATCAGGCCGGCCGACAAACCTGTCCTGGTTGAGGGTGAGTAGCCCAACTTTGAGGATTTATTTGATATATTTTGGACTTTTTTGTTCAAATAAAAGGATAAATGCACTTCCTTATCATGTTACTGAATGTTGCTGATGGTTCACTGCCATCTGTCGAAAACATATTAATCAAGATTGTTGATTTTTTTACATGAAATCACATGGTTGGACTTTTCTTGATTTTATGGAAAAATAGAAAAAAAATCAACAGTCTCACAGTTTACAAATTACAAAAAAGTATAAGACACAGCAACTCTTTTTATTTTCTTGGTATAAAGGAAACTTTTGGGCAAGCTCTTCTTCAGCTAACTAAAATGAACAGTTTCACATTTAATCATTTTACAATAGGCGGCGGTGAGTCATCAGAAATATTGAGTTGGTGCCATTTCATTGTATATCACCCCATATCATGCAACACTTGTAAGATACAATAGAAACTCCATGGGAAAGGATCATGGCATACTACTATAGGAGAGGAAAAATAGCAGCAGAAGATGGCTAAATGTGGAGGTTCAAAAATGTCAAGGGGCTGACCTCATCGATCTATCATCCAGACAAACTGACGCAAATTGTTCTAAAATGGTTCTCCATTGATTTTTTATAATAAATATAATATAAAAATAATAGACCACCATGTCAGATTATATGTCATTACATTCACACTAATGATGGCCAACATTTTTAGACAACATTGTGCTTGTTAGCTTTTCTTGATTTGCCTTGTGGCTGATTATTTTGAAATGATATTTGTGATCAAACAGACATGTCTTGACTTCTCATATGTGAATTTAATCCTTTAAAATTTCTGACCTTCTTTCTCTTCTTTTTTTCACTTTTTTTTTTTGCACATACAGTCAAACTTTGCTGTAACACCACCACTTGGAACCAAGATTTGATGTTGTTGTTACAACTATGTTAAAACAATTAGATCCTAAGATATTAGGATCCTATGACAAATTTCTGCTATAAGTCGGACTATGCAAGAATAAGAAATTCTGTATTCTATTCTCACCATAAGCATTTTCAAACACCAACTACAGTAAACCCCCTCTATAGTGAACCCCCCCCCCAATGGGACAGAGCTTTTGGTTCACTATAGCCACGGTTTGGCCATTTTTTGTAAACTTTTCTAAATTTTTAGACCGTATAATTAAAAAACAGCCATACAAACAGGAAAAGGCAGCGCCACTTAATAGTGGTTACTTTGTTTTAATTCCCTAAATTGACCTATTTCTTTACAGTAATGCTGAATATCAAAAGAAGTCATTTGATAATAGGTTCTTCTTTACATTAGCATACATGTTTATATATAAACCTATGTATTATTTAAAAATTAAGCCAATTCCCCTAAGCAAAACATTATTAATTATATATTTAAAAGGTATAAGAGTATTTTAGAACATATTTCTCAAATAATATAATATTAGGTTGATGCAAAAATAATGGCTGATTTCATTAATCCAAATTCAATCGTTGATAATTGCAATTAATTATGCTTAAATATTTGCAAGTAATATATCATTATAAAGCTTATTTCTTGCTCTGTCACTATATCTACCAATATATTTACAACAATATATATTTTTTGTAATTTCAGACTGTATTAAAAATGCTTTAAAAACAGGAAATTTGCATAATTTTGCTTTATGAGTTAAAACTTGGCCACAACGCTGCGGAAACAACTCAAAATGTCATCAGCACATGGGGCAAGGGTACTACTTCTGAACGCACCACCTGCCGGTGATTCAAAAAAATTCTCAACGGCGATACCAGCCTTGGAGATGAAGAGGGCCGTGGACGTCTGTCTGTAATTGACAACGACCAATTAAAGGCAATAATCGAGGCGGATACACACAAAACTACACGAGAAGTTGCCAAAGAACTCAACTTCGATCAGTCAACAATTGTTCGTCCTCTGACACAAATTTGAAAGGTGAAAAAGCTCGACAAATGACCGCACGATTTGAATGATGTTCATAAAAATCGGCGTTTTGAAGTGTTGTCGGCGCTACTTCTGCGCAACCAGAATGAGCCGTTTCTCGATCGTAATGTCACCTGTGACGAGAAATGGATCCTCTACGACAACCGGCGATGTTCTGCGCAATGGTTGGACCACGACGCAGCTCCGAAGCACTTCTCGAAGCCCAAAACGCACCAAAAGAAGGTAATGGTGACTGTTTGGTGGTCTAGGGCCGGTTTGATCCACCACAGCGTCCTGAATCCAGGCGAAACCATCACTGGGGTGATGTACTGTGAGAAAATCGATGAAATGCACCAAAAACTTTGCCGTATCTGCCCGAGATTGGTCAACAGGAAAAGGCCTATTCTTCTCAACGACAACGCCCGACCACACGTCTCAATGATCACACGACAAAAGTTGAATGAGTTGGGCTATGAAACTCTTGATCACCCACCATACTCGCCCGACCTCTCGCCTACCGACTACCACTTTTTTTAAGCACCTCGCCAACTTCCTGGGTGAGAAATGCTTTAAAAACCAAGGTAATGCCGAAACGGCCTTCAATGAATTCATTGCCTCCAGAACTCCAGATTTTTATATAAAACTGGAATAAACCAACTTGTTTCTCATTGGCAAAGATGTATCGATGCCAATGGTTTTTATTTTGATTAATAAAGGTTTGCTTGTAACGAGTTATTGCTTTTTAAAGTTGTCACTATAAATAGGCCATTATTTTTGCATCAACCTAATGCAAAATTTATTTGAAAAATTGCCTCTAATACCTTGTTGTTTGAAAGTGAAAAGTGAAATTTGAAAATCAGAATTGTGTTAAAATGTCGTTATTTCCACCAAAGGAATAAAGCTCCCTGTATTCTGAATCAATTGAAGATGAATCAAAAGTATCCAATTCAGAAAAATCGGACGCGAAACATGTTGATACGATAGCGCGATCAGTAAAATTGCGAATAAAAAACGCCAATTTGCAAACACAAAATCGGTGGTAAAACGGCTGGCCAGGGGGAATATTCACTAACTCTGAATGACTCATATACCTAACAAGAATTCCATTCTAAAAATAGAACTGTAGTGGTAGTTTTTGAGAATTTATAAGTTGATTTGTTTGTGGCCCATGAGACAAGGGTTGGGGGAACTATATATATATTTTTTTTCTTCTTCCCCCCAATTCCAGTTTCCACATATTCTTATGAAGTGTATATTAAATTTTGTTTTTAACCTGTTATCCAAACCATTTCTGGCTTTAAAATTATTTGGAATTATTTTTTAGCCTAGGTTAAACTTGATATAGAACGCTTCTAAAAGGGCATGCTGCCACTGTTTTTTTTTTTTAGAATGCCATTCTTTGTTTCTATTCTTTATTTTGGAAGCCATTTGTTTTTTTCTTCGATTTCAAAATTGTCGAATGTAAATATATTCTATTAAATAAAAGTATAATGTGTAAAAATCTATACAACATACAGCAAAAATAGAATGGAAATGAAAACAAACAATGGGGCTATTTTTTTTCGTTTTGAAATCGCGATCCGTGAGCTGAAACATGCTCAAAATTTTGTTGTTTTAAAATTTTTTTAAATCACAATTTTAAGTTCGTTATAAGCCTAGTATTTTAAATAGATTTTATCATTTTGGGACAGAAAATAGGTTCATTAAAGGGGTAGGTCGTTATTTTAAAAATCGCAAAGTTCGTTATAACGATGGTATTTTCAATGGAATGGAATTGGGAATCGCCGTGGGTTCGTTATAAGGGAAGGTTCGCTATATCCAGGGTTCGTATTAGCAGGGTTTTACTGTACTATGGAGTAATACCTCAAAAATGATATCCCAATGACTGTAAAGCAATGTGTTGCCCAAGTGAGAATTCCTTTTTCACTATACTTAAACATAATCACGTTCTATTATTGAAATCTGTGCAATAGTGAATTTAGCCATGACTTTCCACACTACACTTTAGGATGAGAGAGTAATTCTCTGTCAAAAGGTTGTTTATGATGACAATTCGCCATATGCCTTATTGGCAAAAGTAGTGAAAAGCAGGCCCAATGGATTGGATTTTCACAAATTCTAGAGAACAGCACAGCAAAAGGCGTAACACAGAAGAGAGACCCAACTTGAGGAAAGATTGATGTTATTCCCCACTTTCTGTAGATTACTGTTATGTTTACTTTTGTTTACTCATTTAGGATATTCCTGCATGGGACGAGGGTCCCAAATAAAGGTCTGATGTTGTTGTTTTGTTATAAAAGCATCTATTATAATGATGTTCTCCAACACAGTAAAGGGTGCCTAGTTGCAGAGCCGAAATGTCCTTTAGAGAAAGGTTTACTGGAGAGAAGCTACAAAGATGGTAATTTTGGTGATGAAACTGTCCTTTGTAGAGAGGTTTCTATTAGTGGGAGTGTCTGCTCTGGAGGCTTTACTCTATGCAAATACAATGGTGCCACAGTTTGGGAGCGTTTACATTCCAGAGACCCGCTCTCCAAAACACTCATAGTACAAAGAAAAATTTCCCATTTGAAATACAGTAGAACCTCCATGAGAGGACACTTGCTCTAGATAATACCTCTCTACAAAGGACAGTTTTCATCATAAAAATTACCATTTTTACTATTTAGCAACTCTCGGGTAAGAGGGCACATCTCCTTAAAGAACACTTTGGCTCTGCAATTAGGTGTCCTTTACAACGAGGTTCTACTGTAATTGAATCACATTGGCAATTCAAAAATTTTATTTGTTTACATATATTTATTTGACGTTTGGATAAACCTACAACAACAACAACAACAACAAAAAGCCTTTATTTAGGGTCACTGACCCTATACAGGATTCACCAGAGGTATGCATAAGAACAAAGCAGTGAGACAAAGGAAACAATGATATAGACAGAAGAAAAAGAAAAAAAAATTGAGAAAGAGAAAGAGGGAAGCAAGAAAAACAACACAAAAAGAGTAGCAGTAAGAAAGTGAGGAGTGAGTGTCACTTGGCCTTCTTCAGAGATATGGACTTGTGGAAACCATAAAACGCCATAGCAATATACTTATTCTGGGTCATATTGTTAATTATTGATGGGAGTGAAGCACAGAGTTGCCCAGTTTTGAGCATAAGGGTTCTTCTTTCTTCTTTCAGAGCAGAGCAATCAAAAATATAGTGAGTGATTTCATTTTTTAGTTTTGAATTACAGAAGGTACAAATCGGATGTATTGATGTTGTTGTTGTTGGATAAACCTTTTGATGGAATAAAGTTTAAAAATGTTGATGAGAAAAGTTAATTTTATTTACACAAGATAAGGCACGCAAGTTTTCAGCTTCAGTAAGTCCTTCCTAATGTGTACAATCATAGTTACATATACAACTTGAGATTTCTTCACTGGGCCCATTTTACAATAGTTTGGATTTTTGTTATCTAGATAGAAATTGTCAAAAATTTATAATAAAAAAAAAAAAAAAAGAGATTGAAGAACCTATTTCTTTATTAATGAGAGAGTGATTTAAAAATTATATTTTGAAAATTTTAATAATTATTAATTAAAAAAAAAAATTGACTGAATACACTCATGCACAAAACTTGAGGAAGTGGAAAATCTTATTTTTTTGAAGGAGACAGAGGCAATTTTGTTCATACTAGAAATCCCCCTATATATGGCACACTTCATTAATATAATTAAAGACATGTGGTTTCAAGTCAAACAATTGAAGGATACAGAATGGCGGATCTCCTTAATCTATTGTGTGTGGACTATTGAGAAGATGGGGTAAAATTCACTGTTGTGCCAGAGTTCACAATGAATGTAGTTTAAGATTCTTTGAAAGCTCTCAACTTGTTTCATAATAAAAGAATTTGATGCAAAAGGAAACTATTATGTCTCAAATAATATAAAAAGGTATGTGGGAGATATTCCCATTACTGTATAAGACCGGTGGTAAAGCTGTATGTGTGTGAGATATTTCCATTGATGTATGTGTGCAGGACTTGCAGCTTCCAGAGTCACCCTGGTGGCCTGTGGCAGGTCTCACACCCTGGTGGCCACTGGTGAGCACCATCCTTTTACCTTTCTGATTGATTATAACTTGAACTCTACCTTTAGCATGCTCTTGCAAAGATCAACCACCAATAATGCCACGTCATTATGTCATGAAATTTTGTCACAAAATTGTGCTATATATGTCATATCTGTCGTGGTCGAATGGAAGGGTGCAACCATTGTGCATGTAAGCTTCGAAAAATAATTTGTTCCACACTAGTGAGCATGCGCACACGGCGCATGCCGTAGCATTCGCCCACGTGCGCTGGCTTTCACGTTTATTTTGTACAGTGTATTTATAGATGGATGAATTTGTATTTACATTTTAACATCCTAATTATGGTGAAAATAAATTATATCTCTTTGGCATTAGGCAAATTATGACATACAGTATAACCCCTCTATAGTGAACCCCAATGGGACAGAGCTTTTGGTTCACTATAGCCACGGTTTGGCCATTTTTTTTTACTTTTCTAAATTTTTAGACCGTATAATTAAAGGACAGCCATACACACAGGAAGAGGCTGCCTCTTAATAGTGGTCACTTTGTTTTAATTCCCTTAATTGACCAATTTCCTTATATTAATACTAAATAATAATAGAAATCATTAGATGATAGGTTCTTCTTATCATTAACATACATGTACCTCTATGTCTTATTTAAAAATCAAGACAAATCCTAGGCAAAGTTTTATTAAATATATATTCAAAGATATAAAATGATTTTAAAACATCATTATCATATTATATAATACAATGTTTACTTAGAAAAATGGCTCTAATACCTCGTTGCTTCAAAGGACTCTTCAAGCATTGCACCATTCAAAGAAAGTGTTTTTCTTCCATTTCATGTTTCCACATATTCTTCTAGGTCTAGATTTCGTTTTTTTTTAACCTGTCATGAAAAACATTGCTGCATAGTTCATTGCATAAAAATAGTTTTTGTTTCATCACAGGACCGTTTATTTGGACTCTTTTTTTTTTTTTTTTGTAGCTCTAAAACGTATGATCGCAGCAAAAGTTGAGGTTGATTCCTCTTTGTAACAATTTTTAATAGCTTTATATTTTATCTTTCATAATAGAAAAGTTATATTCTCTTATTTTAATATGTTCTTAACATTTTGCCTGTGTTGTTTCACTTCGAAAAGTTCTGAAAATGGCCTTTTTTTTAAAAAAGAAATAACGTTTTTTTTTTTTAATGCCTTTGTTTTCTTCAATTTGGAAGCCATTTTCATTTTTTATATTTCAAATTTAATGGATGCAAAGATATTCTATTTAATGAAAAGTATAATGTGTAAAAATTTATACGAAATGCAGCAAAATAAAGTGCAAAAATCAAAACAAACAATGCCGCTAAATTTATTGTTTTGAAATCGCGATCCGCGAGCTGAAACATGCTCAAAATTTTGTTGTTTTATTATTATTTTTTTAAATTACAATTTTAAGTTCGTTATAAGCATAGTATTTTTAATAGATTTTATTATTTTGGGACCGAAAATAGGTTCGTTATAGGGGTAGTTCGTTATTTTAAAAATCACAAAGTTCGTTATAACGATGGTATTTTCAATGGAATGGAATTGGGAATCGGCGTGGGTTCGTTATAAGGGAAGGTTCGTTATATCCAGGGTTCGTATTAGAGGGGTTTTACTGTATATATAAGAGAAATGTATCCCTATAAATATTTACAAGAAGAGCAACTCCGCCTTTGCCGGTCCCAAGCCCGGATGAAAAGGAAGAAGGGGGAGCAGTAACAAGCTCGCTAAAAAACCTGGGTTCAGCAGGCCCGACTGATAGTACCCTGTAAGGGCTCCTAATTCAGGGATACATGATGAGCAGCGTTTGTACTCCATGTTAGGAGACGCTGCACATGGCATCTGTTCCTCATGTCGGAGGCGGCCATTTCTTTTGGAGCTAAGTCACTGAGTAGTGCCCCCAAGTCTTAATAACAAAGGCAGATGCATTCTACTTCACCCAGTCATGATGGTTGTCAAACTGACACCATCAAGGGTCACAAGTTAATACCCTAATATGATTGAGTGGAGATAAGAAAGAAGAGACAAGAATAGCCATGGCAGGATTTGAACCTAGAATCTCCTGATCAGACATATTATCTCTACTGCACACCCCAATGGATCAGGATTCTCAGTTGATATAACATTCAGTTAAATTATAGTTGGTTAAAGTAAATAGGCTGATATACTGTTGTGTAAGCACGGCGCGACCCTGAACGCCTGACACGTGGGCGTGACTAACACACGCCGCTATCTTAACTAGCAAGGCTCACGATTTTGAATTTTTTTTTTTTTATTTTAATTAAATTTTTATTTTATTTTAATTAATTTTAAACTCTCTCTGTGAGTCATCGAACAACAGATTTCGGCGAGAAATTGCACTTTGACCACGGACCAACTTTCTTGCTTGCTCTCTTTATTTTTCATTTATTTATTTATTTTTTTGGACTTAAGTTCCATTTTTGGATCAACGCAAAATGAAGACGGCTCGACCCGCACCGACCGACCCTACAGAGGACCGACCAGAGTGCCAAGAAGCTACAGACAAGATGCATCCCCGGACCAGCCCCAACCCTGGCACCAATAAAAAGTTACATCCCTTAGTACGGCCCTGTGACTTCCAGGCTCCCACACAACACGTTGTTGTTGTTGTTTCTTATCCCCTTGTGTAAAGATTACATGAATTCCATGAGCTGATCTCATGGAATGGGGTGTAGGGGTGCAGCTTTCGTTGATCATGGCACCATGATCCAGGCACACTTTGGTGAAAGTCTGACTTTGCCTGTAGTTTGAGGCCGTTCCTAACATGGAAGCAGACGCCTTTGCTGCCGACTCTAACATGAGTACAGACGCAGCTCCTCCGTATCCCTGGAGTTGGACCTTTGCTGAGGTCTATCAACTGGGTCAGTTGAAGTCAGGATTTTTAAAGAGGTCTACTCCTCTTCTAACAATGCTGCTGTTGGTCCGCGACTGCTTATTCGTCAGAGTTATTCTGCTTGTTTCGCAGCTGGCCTTCATATCTGAAGGTCGTTCCCCTATCCGCCACCTGGGGACGCGCCCTATAGCAGTCAGCTCTGCCAAGGGACACAACACGTGGTGGAGATGAGCGGCGACCCAGCCTCTCCAAGCGAAAACGTCTACAACCACATAATGGAGCTGCAGAAATTCAATCCCTAAGAGGGAGACCTGGAAGATTTCGTGGAAGACATAAAAATATGGCTAAGGACATCGAACGTACCAAAAAAAGAATGGTCAAAGACACTGATGAGATACCTACCACAACGAGCCAAGGAATTCATCAAGTGCCGCTTCGAACCTACTGAAGACTTGGAAGTGATAACGGAAGCTCTGTAGACCCTCTCCCCAAAAAATGACAGCCAGAGGAGGAAAAGAGGCGAAGAACTAAGAAGAAAAAGAAGGCCTCTACTCACGAGAGGAATCTGGAGATATTTGATGGACCTGGTTACAGCCCACGCAACAGCGGGTAGATTCTCCCCGTTCGCCTCCAAGACCGACCTCCTAATGGCACTAGCCCCACGAGACTGCCTTATACTAGCGGCGTCATTAGGCAAGAAAGATGCGGAGGCGCTGTGGACCCGTCCGTCGGTGGACGACTACTTCAAGGCAGCAAGCTTCCTCGACGCAGCTGCAGAGAAGGAACTAAACGACGTTGAAGACAAGTGGGAAACCGTGGCGACACCGAGGCAGGACCGGAGGGAATACAGACCATGAGAGCAAGGATACGACCCAAGACCTCAACCATGGACGGAGACCCCGGCAGAGAAGGCACGCCGGTACACGACGCTCGACGGGACCCCAACATGTTTCACGTGCAACCAGCCGGGGCACATACTCAGCAACTGCCCCAGGACAAAATACGGTAAGAACAATTTTCATATTGGCTCTGGGTACGATGACAACGCCTTCTACAACAACAAAAGTAATGCACATACGGTTGAGGGGACCGCGGGCAGCGGAAACACTAACGAAATCAAATTTATAGTAAGAGGGGAATCGCAAGGCAAACAAAAGACAACACACAAAATCCCACACAATAAAACCATCAACAGAGAAAACGGCAGCGTCACAGAAAGAATTCGTTGGACAAAAATGAAAAACTTTACCATGACGACACGGTTCAACGAACTAGATAAGGTGAGAATAATATTCGATTCCGGAGCGAGCTCGTGTTGCATCGACGAAAGGTTAGCAAACATCCTTAACTGCCCAAGAAGGCCTACAATTACGAAAATACGGGGCATAGGAGAACCTATAGTAGCGACGGCAGTTACGGTCCTAGAAATAAAAATAGACGGATTCTACATGGTAGGCGAATTTATAATAATACCAGGCGGAATGGACAAAATAATTCTCGGAATAGACATCCTGGCAGACTACGGGTGCAAGATCGGATTTGAGGATGAATCGGTAGAGCTATCGAGGATGTACCGTGACGATACCAAACAAGAAAATGATGTAAGCGACTCACACAAATACATAAAAAAAATCAAACCCGACCTTAGACAATGTAAACAAAAATTCTGCCTTATGAACGACACAGAAATACGACCATGCAGTAAAACGAGGATTAGACTAAAAGGACCAACCGTAGCAGCAGGCGTACTGGAACCACACCCCGAGATGAAAAGAAAAACCGGACTATTCATCCCTGCGATTTATATAACGGAACCGACGAGCGACATCACAATAGACGTTATCAATACAGGAAACGAAACAGTATCACTAGTCAAGAAAACGTGCATCCTAAGATTAGAGAGTGATGTTGTCGAAATTGCACACCTGAATGGAAGCCGAGCAGTGAGAAGAAAAAAAACACTTTTAGTGAAAAGGCACTAAATTTCGACATTAACCCCGACCTGCCGATTAAGGAAAAAATAAACGTTTTAGAAGTTTTATACAAATACCGAGACATCTTCTCCGAAGACTGGGAAAAGGTAGCAAACATAGAACCATATAAAATTAGGGTCAAAGCGGACGCAGAGCCAATACGGCAAAAGGCTTACAGACGCAGCCCAAAAGAACGCGAAATTATCGAAGGCCAGATAAAAGAAATGTACAAAAAGGGCATCATTAGGAAATCAACATCGCTGTGGGCCAGCCCAGTCGTGTTAGTAAAAAAGTTAAACGGAACGTACCGTTTTTGCGTCGACTATAGAAAAGTCAATAAAGTAACCGAGAAGTTTTCCTACCCGTTGCCAGATATAAACGATTGCCTGGACCGTTTAGCAGGAATGAAATATTTTCCCACACCGACTTTGTGAGTGGATATTGGCAGTGTCCGTTGGAAGAAAATAGTAAGCAGATCATGGCATTTACAACCGGCAACGGGTTATACGAATTTGAGGTATTACCGTTCGGACTCGCGGGGGCACCAGGCCACTTTGAAAGGATTACGGACACGCTACTGGCCGAATTAAAATGGTCCGAATGCATAGTTTACTTGGAGGACGTCATCATATTCAGGAAAGACCTACGCGAACACAATGAACGTTTGAGCAAGGTCTTACAGTGTTTCCGCGAGGCAGGGCTATCGCTTAAACCATCAAAATGCCGTTTCGCATACCGGAAGTTACCCATCCTCGGCCACGTGGTATCAAGTCCCTCCCCTATTACTGTGCACAATCCCTTACAAGGTACAAAGCCTTAATTTTTATCTGTAAACATTTTAAGGGCTGGCACACTATATTGATGTCATAACAAAAATATACCATAGGCAATTGCTATTCATGTTGGTTATCAATCTTATTTATGATAATGCCTTTCTAAAGTTGAAAAATATAGAAAAATAAGTTTTAAAACTAAACCAAGTGAACAGCAGCGTTGATGACTAATGGTGTCAGTGTTCCAGATTGTGGGAAGATTTATGGATTCGGAGCTAATGAGGAAGGCCAGATAACAGGCTCTGAAGCAGCCTATCACAGCCCAACACAGATAATGTTCCCAGACTCTCCTCCAATCACAGCTAAGATGCTGGCTGCAGGCTCCACTCACTCCTTCCTTTTGACAGGTGGGTGAGAGCTGAGTGGAACACTTTCACCAGTTTAGTTATTCCAATCCTACCTGCTTGCATCCATGGCTTTCTTCTAGCACAAACTTGGTAAATGGAGTTGTCCAGGAACACTTGGGAGTTACTGCTATCTCCCAAGGTTTTAACCTATATATCCTCTATAATTCTACTCATTTAATAACATATGATACAGTTAAACCTGTCTATAGCACCTCCTCTAAATAGCGCCTTCTTCTCTATAGCGCCCGATTTTAAACATTAAAATCTAAACATTTTAAATTAAAAGTGACCTGTCTATAGCACCCCCTCTCTATAACACCCTATTTTGGTGAGTCCCAAGAGGGGGCCCTATAGACAGGTTTAACTCTATATTTAAAATATCTAAATGATAAGGCACAATTTGGATTAGAGATTAGAACTACAAGGTAATAAAAACCAAATCCAAATAAATAAATACTGTAGTGAATGATGTTTCAGTAACAGCCTTGTTACCATCATTTGTCTTTTGTCTGATGATGGTAACAATGCTGTTATGAAATGTCACATACTATTTATTTATTTAGATTTGGTCTTATTACCTTGTAGTTGAAATCTCTCTGTTATCTCCCTATATTATAAAAAGTAGCCGCTGATGTGTACCTGCCAGACAAATGATATACACATGCTTTGGTCTGATTAAAACCTATATTGATTACAGAGCTTTATATTCAGCATATATATATAGCATTTTAAGAGTGATGTATTCATCCTTTTTCGTCAAATACCTGTTGGAGGTTGTAATAGCACAATTTTCGTTGAAATTTTACGTGGGCTTGATGAAATTGTAGCCACGCAATATGGATTTAATGATGCATGTTTCTATAATGCAAGACCACACACATCTGCAGAAAGATTGGCATTTGTTAGTCTGCTAAGAAGCAGCGTGAAGTTTTTGTCACCATATTCATATATGCAAAATCCAATCGAATTTTCATTTATCAAAATTAAAACATTGGTAAGGTCACTGCTTCCTCAACATGACATCACGTTAGGCGAGGTTATCACTGATGCAATTAGTAGAATTACATCAGGAGACTGTGAAGGATGGCTTGATCACATTCGCAAAATTGCTCCCTGGCCACACAAGAACACAAGTTTATCCAATAAAATCTGTTTCTAATTTATTTCGGGGTTATTTTCTTCTATATTAGTGCTTTAGTCTTAATTTGAAATGTATTTAATTAATCTTTATGATACTACTCTGATCAAAAAGTTTCGACACTTTGCTCATAAAATCCTGAAAACTCAATATATTTTCTCCCGGTTTGTGGCAAACACAAGCGTCACCCTTGGCTTGGAGACCTGCCAATTTTCAAAAATCACGCGCCACAACAGCGTGAGCAGCGGCTGTTCGAAGTGAAGCCATTTTGCCCATGCTTCGATTTCGTTAGTTACCGAAATGGAGGATCAACGAATTTGCATCAAGTTCTGTGTGAAAAATGGATTCAAGGGTGCCAAAATTTTTTGGATGTTGCAAACAGCCTACGGGGATGCCGTCATTAGCCGAAGACAAGTTTTCGAGTGGTACAAGCGCTTCAAGGAGGGTCGGGTAGAGATCGCCGACAACGAGCGTTCCGGGAGACCGACCACATCAGCCACGCCTGAAAAAGTGGACAAGGTGTTGGAACTGGTGTGTGAAGACCGACGAATAACTGTCAGGGAGGTCGCCGATGAAGCAGGGATATCATTCGGGTCGACTCAATCGATAATGAAGGACATTTTGGGAGTAAGGAGACTCAACGCCGTTCTCTTTCCCAAAGATTTGACTTTTGATCAAAAGAATGCCCGGAAAGAAACGACCAGTCTCAATTTCGAAGCGACAACCGACAACCCCGAATTGCTGAAGAGGGTCATTACTGGAGACGAAACATGGATTTACAGCTTTGATTCGGAAACTACCCAACAGGCATCAGAGTGGCGCTTCAAAAATGAGCCGAGACCAAAGAAAGCGAGGAAGGCTCCCAGCAAAGTCAAGGTCATGTTGACGGTGTTCTTCTACTACCAGGGCATCGTTCATCATGAATTTCAACAACAAGGCTCTACAATAACTGCTGACTCCTACCTGGGAGTTTTGAGGCGATTGAGGGAAGCGATCAGGCAGAAACGGCTGGAGCTGTGGAGGAGCAAGTCGTGGATCCTCCACCACGATAACGCGCCGGCGCACACAGCCCTCAAAATCTCAAAGTTCCTGCAGACCCACTCAACCTCTGTGTTCCCCCAACCCCCCTACAGTCCCGATTTGGCCCCTTGCAACTTCTTCCTTTTTGGAAAGCTCAAAAAAAGTTAAAGGGTAGGAAATTTCAGAGCATAGAAGAGATCAAAGTGGAATCGAAGAAAGCCATGAAGGTGATCCCGAAAACAGACAACCAGAGGTGTTTTGCCGACTGGAAAAAAAGGTAGCTGAAGTGCATCGTGGCCAATGGGGACTACTTTGAAGGGGACAATTTGAATTTGGTAGAATAATAAAGTTTTTTTTAACTTATGAGCAAAGTGTCAAAACTTTTTGATCAGAGTAGTATTGTCTTTTGATTTTACATGTAACAGTCTTATTTTTAAAGGGGATGAATTAAAATATACAAGTATCAGAATCATCAACAATTCTGTCACCGTTTGCTTTTGGTTCAGTGGTAGAATGCTCGCCTGCCATGCGTGCGCCCCGGGTTCGATTCCCGGCCGATGCATTTTTTTTTTTTTTTACAATATTTAAAACTCATTTATATTATTAAAATATATGTGCTTTTCCTGTCTATGTACAGATTTATGGTCTATGTACACAAGTATACAAGTATGCATACAAGTTATTTGCAAATTGCGTTGCGAATTTGCCCTTTCGCTCGCAAGCAGCGCCTCTAGCGGTGAAGATGGGAGGTAATATCAGCTGACCTAATGGACATGTAAAACGTGTTTTAACAGGAAATAGAGAAAAATCTGGAAAATATATTTTTCAGATTTTTAGTCAAGAAAAATAAATTGACAGGTTCTGGGAAAAAAGTAGTTGTTTTTTATTCAAAAAATGATGATGACAATATTGCTGTATCATATTTGATTATCAGATACAAAATTATATCCGGAAAAATTCCAAAAAGCAGAGACCACGGGTGAAGCCAGTTTATTTTTAGTATGCAGGAACAAAATTCTAACAGAAAAACATTCATTCGAGCAGAAGACACACAACGCCAGATCATCTTTATAAAAATATCGCTTCTCAGACACAAAGTTTGGAGCGGGACGTTTCACAAGAATGACATTCACGGCGCCAATTTATAATTGTAACGAATAGTATTTGAATAAAAGCATTTAATCGGGTAAAACCCAGGCGTTGCCCGGGTCATTCGGCTAGTTTATTTTTAAAAGTGATGAATTCACTCTTAAAATGCTATAATTATTTTCACATATTATATATTCTGGACAATATTTGTTTTGTTGAGTTATAGTAGTCTCCAATGAGAGATCACCTAACAACATGGCTAAGCTGGGTCTCTGCTGTATGTGATTTTTATTTGAGATTCTGTCATTTTAAATTAAGTCTTGAGGAGCCTTTCAACTGAAACAGTCTCTGATAACTTCCAGAAGACACCAGGTTTAGCTCAGGCTCTGGTCTCTCATAGGAGACTCTCCTGTCTATAAATTCTTGTTATACAGGAGTCTACTGTATTATTTCAAATTTATAGGGATTCCTCATAGAGAGATGATGTGCAGACCGGGGAATGCTCTATGTCTGGGGCAGCAACAACGAGGGGCAGCTGGGAAGAAAGAAGAACTCCTCCCGGACTCCGACTCAGCTCAAGGTTCCCTCCAGCATCATCAGTATTTCTGCTGGCTACTACCACTCAGCTCTCATCAATGGTCAGCACCTCCTCTTGTCTTACTGGGATCAAACATTTTGCCATCAGGATATTGAACCATAAACATAGCACTCTCACCTCTTCTGTCAGAATAAATGCCTAAACTAGCGCCATCTATTGACCATCTTCACAGGCTAGCAGACTCGAGTCGGGAGCAAAGCTACTACATCATCTTTGGAAAATTCAAGCACCCACCTAGAGCTAATGATCCTCGTCAGTTCAGGGTAGGCTTTGATTTTATGAGATCTGCTCAGGATTTATGAAGTCCTCAGAATCTGCCAAAGAGATCTGTAGCTGGCCAACTGGCTAGGTCAAATCTCTGGCCAAAATATAGTTGAGAATTTTACCAAGAGGATATTTAATTACAAAAATAAAGACCACCTCTCCTCTCGAATAAACACTTAAACCAAGCCCCATCTATTGACTCTCTCTGCACACTAGCAGACTCTATGTTTTGACCACAGATTTGGCCTAATCACACTTTTTTTTTTGCCGGAGAAAACCTGATGTTGATTCTAATGTAAATTTTCATGCTGAATTCAAAAATGAAATCGGAAGTTTCCCATCACCCATAGTCCTTGCAGGATAACCATTTTTTCTATAAATTGGTATATACAGTAATAATGCAGAAAATGTTACGTAAGCATTTTTAAAGTAAACATCATTACATTAGCTAGCGCTTTATTTTTGACAAGAACAGTTGATATGTGGAGCCAAAAGCTTTATTTGTTATTAATTAAATTTTGCTCTTTAAGAATCATAAATATTAATTTAAATAACAAATTATAATTTTTATTTAAATAAAAATTATTGAATTTTTAATTAAATATGTGTTTATTATATAATGCAATCTGTTTTGCTTTCGACTCAAAAATAACGACAAGCTCTGGAATGCTATTTGCTGAATAACAGTTTTAATATATATATTTAAATTGAACCTAACGATTTGTTTAATAGATTTGCATCAGAAGTGACAGGTAAAAACATTCGCGCTTTTAAATCCTTTTATTTTATATGTATAGATGGAGCGTTATTGCTTTGTGTTAATTTTCTTCTCTATCGATTTGCTTTTATAAATCATGTGCACTAGACTGTGTCAATATGCCGAGGCGTTGCATTAATATTCCTGATATTTTCTGTTACATTTGTGGGTAATTAGCTTTCAAAGTTCAAAGGCGAAACTTTACACCGCTCATCAAAAAGTGCTATCAACTTTATTTTGGCTGTAAAGTCGGTGACCAAGATAAGACTTGGGCTCCTCATCATTGTTGTGAAATTTGTGCTCGACGACTTACAGGGTGGATTAAAGGTGAATGTCATACGCCTTTTGCGGTTCCAATGATATGGAGGGAACCTAAAGACCATTCTTCAGACTTATTTTTGTTTGATAAAGACTACAGGTATTATATACAAATCAAGAAATACAGTTGAATATCCAGATTTGCCTTCTGCTATGAGACCGGTTCCTCATAGTGATATTTTACCTGTGCCACAGCATCCTGAAAATGTAATATTTAGTGATGATGATCCAGATAGATGAGAGCAATAGTCGGATGACACAAATTTTGAAGCAGGTGCTTCATCTGAACTTCATTTGTTAACCCAAGGAGATTTGAACGACCTCGTACATGATTTAGATTTATCCAAAAACAGAGTGAACTTTTAGCCTCTAGGTTAAAAGGATGGAATCTGCTGCATAAAGGCACAAAAGTATGCATTTTTCGCACGCATCAAGATGAATTTCAAGACTTCTTTTCACAAGAGAATGATTTAGTATATTGCAATGATGTTGTTAGTCTAATGGAAGCGCTTGGTCATGACCATGATACAGAAGAGTGGCGTTTATTCGTTGATTCTTCAAAAATTAGTTTAAAAGCTGATCTCCTTCACAACGGAAATAAGTTCCCATCAGTGCCAATAGCACATGCATCCAACATAAAAGAGACTTACGAAAACATGAAACTGCTTTTGAAAAAGATAGAATATGAAAGATACGGTTGGAAAATATGCAGCGATTTGAAAGTCATTGCTCTCTTGCGTGGATTACATATTGGATATACAAAATTTTGTTGTTTTCCGTGTGAGTGAGATAGCAGAGATAGGGAAAGGCATTACATTAAAAAAAGCTGGCCAAACCGTGAAATCTTTACTCCAGGACATAAAAATATTGTAAATCCTCCCCTGATCGATTCAGAAAATATTTACTTACTGTAGGCGCCATCCCGACCAGAGAGCCACAGATAAACAGATTATAAACGCACAGAATATAGATTCCGAGCTCCCCAGTAGAAGGAATACCCGGAAGACGACGGTACTCTCTGTTATATGTGTTGTTCACTATTATGATTTTGTTTTAATAAACGCTACTAAATTATTTCATTGGACCCTCTCTTTCTTTTTCCCAGTAAGAAACGCCTACGGAAGCCAACAGAAATTCAGAAGTGGGATGGTCCTGAAGAAAATTGAAGATTCACTGGAATAATTTGGAAACGAGAAGGACGTGGCGCGGTGACCAATCAACGTAAGAGGAGTTGCATGGTATGTACGAAATTTAATTACCTATTCCTAAAAGTATTATCGCAAAGTATCGCGGTAAAAGTATTATTACAAAATCATCTCGATAAAAAGTATTATCGCAAAGTATCGCGGTAAAAAGAAAAAAAAGTATTGTCTCAAAATTTCTAAAGAAAAGTTGATTTCGTTTAAAGAAATAATTGAAACAGTACGTATCTGGTTTAGTCATTTTTATTTGTTTATTTTAAAATTTTTGCTTTGTTTATTTTTCCTTTTGAAAAACATGACTTATTTAGCGAAAGTAAGGAAATGCGATTTGAGCAAGTTGGCGTATGAACTCGGCGAGGTAGTACCGCCAGAGAGCAGGATCGTCGACTTAAAACACCTTATTTTGAATAGCCAATCTTACGAAGAAGAGTTCGTAAAGCAACTGTTGGAGACTCTGATCGAGGATCGGGAACGAATCGAGGAGCAGGAACGAATCGAGGATCGGAAACGAATCGAGGATCGGGAACGAATTGAACGGGAACGAAAAGAACAAATGGTAATGGAATTCGAGCTTGAGAAGCTGCGCATCCAGACTACACGCGGAAACAACGATACGTCTCAAAGTACCAGCAATGACGCACATTACGAGATACGTAAACTGATGCCCAAGTACGAGTCGAAGGACAATGATTTGAGTTTTTACCTAATTCTTTTCGAAAGACAGGCAAAGCGACTAGGATTGGATGAAGACCAATGGGCGTTCAGCCTCCTAGGATTGCTACCTTACGAAATGACTCAATTAATCGCTCGGGAGACAGAAGAACAAAGCAGCGATTATAGGTTCGTGAAAAGGTTGCTCCTAAAACGGTACAAGTTGAGCCCCGAACAATTCAGACAAAAATTCGAGAAGCACGAGAGATCTCAAAAGGGTTCCTGGAGAGACTTCGCTTTCGAATTGCGAGGATATTTCAACAAATGGATCGAAGGAATGAACGTGGAAAATTTCGACGCCCTAAAGGATTTGTCCGTCACTAACCAGCTAAAGAAAAAAGTTCCAAATGTGCTGCGTAATCATCTCATTGACGATTGGACCAAGTTAAACAACCCAGATGAGTTGGCGGATAAACTGGACGAGTACGAAAATGTTCGCACCGAGATGGGACCTCCGCATTGGAATGCGAAACACCTCATACCACCGTCGTTTCAGCAGAAATCTGCGAGATTCCCCAACCAAAGCGAAGTTAAAGAGACTAAACAAGGAACGAATGTTGCGGGTCAAGACGCTGCAAGGAACGAAATCAGTGAAACGTACCCTAACACCTTGAGGAGAATGGTCAACCGTACGATCAGAAACGACAAGGGAGAACCGAAGTGCTTCAACTGCAATCAGTTTGGACACATTGCCAGAGACTGCCCAGCACCCAGGACTACGTTGACATGCCGAGGATGCAGTCAAACGGGACACAAGGAAAGGAATTGCACAAGACCCAAAGAAGGACTAAAAGTAGCCAACCTGGAAGTCGAAGGACTGGAGACTGTCCCGCCAGATGTATATTTGAAGGATGTCAAGATCGACAACAAGGAAACCGTGAAGGCAATGATAGACACCGGGAGCAGCAGTTGTCTAATGAGAGAATCGGTCGCAAGGAGGATCAGCGTCGACATCGAACCAGACTCGACTAGTCTGTACGGCATCGGTAACCAGACTGCACCAGCTGCCAGGACCGTTGGGAAGACGACAGTCGACCTGGAGATTGATGGCATCGTCGGAAGGGAAATCACTGTATTCATTGTCAAGGATGATGCCCAACCCTATGACCTATTAATTGGAAGAACATGGACAGATCTGCCCTACGTATCCTTCGCCAGAATTGGTAAAAACTTGCATTTTGGCTATTCATCCGAATTTCCGTTTGCTAATCTGCAAGAAGAAATCAAGTCGCGTCGCATCGAACTGAGAGCAACCGAAACTGTTCAGTTGGAGAGCGACTCCATTAACTTTACAAGTGCAATCACAGACGAGGTAAAGGACGGATATGTATTGTTCACAGGAGTAGATGACGCCTGTGTCGATTCCCTATTGGAAGTGGTCGACGGAAAGACGACCGTACCCATCATCTCAGCTGGCAAGGGCAAGTTGAGAGTAAGGAAGAACCAATGTGTAGGGCGAGTTGAACTACTGAACCTTGATGATATTGTTGTTAACCTGGACGTCGCAGAGGATTCGTTTCAGACTAAAAATGAAGAGAAGAGGGAAGGACAAGACCAAATGAAACGTAAGCGCCCCATACTGCCTGAGGACATCAACGTCAATCATTCTCTGACTTCGAAAGAGAGACAAGAAATCCTAGATGTAGTAAACGAGTATAGAGACTGTTTCGCTCTTGGCATGGAGGAATTAGGGTGCACCGATGTCACCAAGATGGACATTAAGGAGGTTGATGGAAGCAAGCCAGTCTGTCTGAGACCGTATAAGACGACTGCAAGTGAACGCGAAGCAATCAGGGAGATTGTCAGAGAGTGGAAGGACAATGGAATAGTCACGGAAACTAGATCACCCTACGCTAGTCCCGTCCTACTTGTGAGGAAGAAAACTGGAGATCATCGTCTGGTGGTAGATTATAGGAGACTCAACATTCAAACAGTTAAGGACAAGTTCCCATTACCAAGGATAGACGACCTTCTGGAAGGCCTAAGGAATGCGAAATTCTTCACCACTCTGGATCTGGCGCATGGATATCTGCAGATACCACTGACCGATAAGGCAAAATTAAAGACAGCATTCATCACCCCAGATGATACAGGTCAATTCGAAAGGATGATTTTTGGACTCGCCAATGCACCAGCTGAATTCCAAAGACTGATGCACACTGTCCTAGGTCCGCTGCTGAACAAGAAGGCATTCTGCTATCTCGACGACGTGATTATCCCGGCAAAGGATTGGCGGGAGATGATCGAAAGGTTGAGGGAAGTCCTCGAAAGAATAAGATCAGCGAAGTTGACACTGAAACCCTCCAAATGTGAGTTCGGAAGGAGGGAAGTTGAGTTCTTAGGGTATGTCATCAGTACAGGCGGACTTAAGCCAGGCCCAAGAAAGATCAAGGCGATAGAAGAATTTCCAGAACCCAAGAATGTCCACGACATACGACGCTTTCTGGGACTGACGAACTTCTTCAGACGATTTGTAAAGGACTTCGCGAGGAAAGCAGAACCGCTAAGCAGACTTACGAAGAAAGGTTCACAATTTGAATGGAAGGAAGAACAGCGAAGGTCATTTGGAGGACTACGAAAGGATCTGGTCGAATATCCGGTACTAGCTCATTACAACCCTGAACTCAAGACAGAAGTACATTGCGATGCGAGTGCTGAGGGATTAGCAGGAATGGTGCTACAGATGGACGA
Source organism: Cordylochernes scorpioides (assembly GCA_030710605.1). NCBI lineage: Eukaryota > Metazoa > Arthropoda > Arachnida > Pseudoscorpiones > Chernetidae > Cordylochernes > Cordylochernes scorpioides. The sequence goes on along the minus strand of CP092881.1, from coordinate 39,852,397 downwards.
AGACGGCAAATGGCGCTTGGTCTACTGTGTGAGCAAGAAGACAACAGAGGCCGAGAAGATGTACCACTCAAGCAAATTGGAGCTGATGGCGATAGTGTGGACCTTGGATCGACTACGTCAGTTCCTCGTAGGAATCAAGTTTACAGTGGTTACAGATTGCCAAGCACTGGTCTACATGAACGTGAAGAAGACTACAAATCCTCAGATAGCGCGATGGTACAATCTGATTCAGGAATACGATTTCGAAATTCGACATAAACCAGGGGAGAAGATGGCCCACGTAGACGGAATGAGTAGAGCTCCAGTCGACGACCCTAGAGACACGATGGAGGAAATCGTGGAGAAAAACCTTGAAGTGTGCCTCACAATCACACTGGAAGAACAAATCTTGATGATTCAGCATTCCGACCCTGAATTGAGAGACCTGATCCAGATCTTTCGAAAGGACCCGTGTGATAGGACAGTAGGAGAACAAAATAGAATTAACGACTACAGCTACAAAGGAGGCAGACTTTTCCGCATGGTGAAAAATGGAGAAGAGGAACGAGCCCTGTATGTTATACCCAAAAGTATGAGGAAAAGCTTAGTTGTCAAATTCCATGATCTAATGGGACATTTTGCGACTGATAGGACTGTCAACAAAATTAAGGAATTGTACTGGTTTCCTTCAATGAAGAGGTACGTTCGACGCCATGTGGCTATGTGTCTCGAGTGTCTATTTAACAAAGTTCCCGGTGGAAAACAACAAGGCTTCCTACATCCCATTAAGTCAGGCAAGAGACCGTTTTCCATCGTACACATGGACCACGTAGGCCCCTTCGTGAGAAGTACAAAAGGTAACCAGGAACTTTTAGTGATTGTCGATAATCTGACAAGATTTGTCCGATTAAGCCCTGTAAGGAATACATCGACGCAGAACGTCCTGAAAGTAATGAAAAGTTTTGTGAATGATTTCGGACTACCCGACAAGATCATCAGCGACAGAGGGTCATGTTTTACCTCAAGGCAATTTGAAGAATTCTGTCGAGGAAATGGAATACATCATACTCTGAACTCTACGAAACATCCTCAAGGGAACGGGATGGTCGAAAGAGTGAACCGAACAGTATTGTCCACTATAGCAACCAGTATCGAGGAACCGCGACGGAAGGATTGGGACCTGAAGATCAAGGAGATAGAGCAAGACCTGAACAATGCGGTGAACAAGACGACGAATAAACACCGTTCGAAACACTCCACGGCTATTCCCCTCGATTCCACGATTGAATACTTAGAAGATTAGCCGACGAAGACGTGGACCCATGGACCGAGCCGGATAGAATTCAAGAGAGTGTGAGAACCCAAATTGAGAATAAACAAGAAATTATGAAGACATACTACGATAAGAAGAAGTGCCGTACAATCCAATTCGAAGTAGGAGAAATTGTAGTGATGAGGCATGTACCCAAAATGATGGGTGAACCAACCAAGGCACAACCCAAATATCGAGGACCTTTGATAATTACCGAGGTTCTGCCAAGCGACACGTATAGAGTGACTCAGTTAAGCGAAAGAACCAGTGGACGGTTCTACACGACAACGGCCCATATCAGTCAACTGAAGTCTTGGCACAGTGAAGAAGATGATTCAGCTACAGAAGAAAGTCCGAACGAGGAGCCAGAAGTAGAAGATACCCCCCGACGCAACCCACGACGTTCCTGCAACGCAAGGTTCAATCGAGGACGATTGAAATCCAGGAATGGCCGAATGTAGGCGCCATCCCGACCAGAGAGCCACAGATAAACAGATTATAAACGCACAGAATATAGAATCCGAGCTCCCCAGTAGAAGGAATACCCGGAAGACGACGGTACTCTCTGTTATATGTGTTGTTCACTATTATGATTTTGTTTTAATAAACGCTACTAAATTATTTCATTGGACCCTCTCTTTCTTTTTCCCAGTAAGAAACGCCTACGGAAGCCAACATTACCACCATTACATATTAAACTGGGATTAATGAAGAACTTTGTCAAGGCAATGGATCGAAATGCCAGTGGATTTGCCTACCTAAAACAAAAATGTTCCAGCACAAGTGATGCGAAAATTAAAGAAGGCATTTTCGTTGGACCTCAGATTTGAGAATTGCTGCAGGATGGAAATTTTCAAAATAGTTTGATGAAGTTGAAGCAGCAGCATGGAATTCTTTTAGAAACGTTTGCAAGAACTTCTTAGGAAGTGTCAAGGTTGAAAATTACTGAGACATAGTTAATGATCTGTTGCTTTCCTACAAGGCACTGGGATGTAACATGTCTCTCAAGATCCATTTCCTGCATTCACATCTGGATTTCTTTCCAGACAATCTTGGTGCAGTTAGCGATGAGCATTGTGAGAGGTTTCATCAAGATATATCAAGCATGGAGAAGCGGTACCAAGGTAAATGGAGTCCCGGTATGTTTGCTGACTGTTCGTGGCTTGAATGTTCAGTAAAAGATACTAAGAAGCACTTTGCCACTTGTCTTGAATTGTTTTATTTTCTTTGGGTTTTAGAGTTATGAGTAGCTACCACATGATTTTGAATACATGAATTTTACTTAGATTTTGATACTAGTGGTAGAGAGAGAGAGAAAACAAAAAACTATTAACTAACCAAACTAGAAATTTACATACATACTGATTGCTTTAAAATTTACATATTAAAGATTTATATTGTACAATTGAATTTAGAATATTTTGGCTTAATTTTCATATATAAAATTGAATTTAAGGAAATTATTAACTATAGGATCCAACATACTCCCCCGGCTGGGAAGAGATGACCAGAAAATAAAAAATAAAAAAAAATAAATAAAAATAAAAAAGAGTTCCAATAGTATAGATGCTGGACTAATTGATTCCGACTATGTAGCTAAGATTACAATTCTCATTGTTTGAAAGGTAATGGAATCAGCTTCCATCTTTGAGTATCCGATTGAGGTGAATCTTGGATGAGATTTTCAGATTCGTTGGCCAGTTCTCTTTCGGGAACTGCTGGATTATCAGACTCTGCGGCTGCTAAGTCGGATTCAATAGGATCTTCCCAAGGTTTTGATTCAGCCTTTATGCATGAGCCTTGTTCGGTCGATTCCTCTAAATGTTCTTTGGAGAGTTGTCGACTTTCTGCCGCCTTCTCAAAATCTTCCAGATTGACTGCCTTTTCTAAAGCTTCGGGTCTTAAGACTTCTTTCTTCAAGATTTCTGGCCATTCTATATATGCCGATGAACTGTAATTTTCATCGTCGTCTTCAGATTCCTTGACGTCTTCTAAGCATAGAGAATCGATGGGCTTCCAGCGGGATAATTTTGCCTTTTCACCGCTCTGTAGATAATCCTTTGTTGATGTATCCACAATTTCAACAGATACAGCTTTCTCTTTGCTTGCCGATTCATTAGCTTCTGTAGAAATATTGATTATACCACTGGTAGCCTCTTTAGGTCGATTAAGATCAGCTTCAACTACATTGAGGTGAGCTGAGTCATCATGGCACAGTTCTTTCTTATCCAGAGCTTCTGCACTGACCACTGGTTCTTTCGAATATTTGCCTTCCGATTTATCAATAACCGAAACTTCGGAGATTTCAATCTTTGGAGTCCCGATATCTTTGTTAGACTCTTCGTCTTCAATGACAAAAGTGGTTTCTAAAATTGAAGAATCTTCTTGATTCTCATCAATAGCCTCAGGAATGTCGGCATTCTCAGTTAAGAGATTTTTGATAAGTGATTCCTGGCGTGGGGATTTTGGTTGTAAGAGAGGGAATTTTTGATTTTCATTTAAATAGGAATACTTGAGTCTACCTCCAACTCTTAGAAGTTCTTGAGTGTCTAAGAAGGGATTTAGAGAAGTTAGCTTGTTGGACAGAGGTAGTTGTTTGTTTGACTTCAGTAATTTTATTTCCGTGCAGAATTCAACTTGCTGGATTGATTTGACTAAGACTTGAATTGCCTTTGTTAATTCTCTTGTTGTCAAAGGTCCTTTCTGACGAATTGGATCAAAGTGGAGGCAATTGTAGTAGAATCTCCAACACCAAGCTGTTATTCGGATCAATTTGGTCATTGTGGAATACCTTTCAATGAATTCTAGATTTAACATAGTTTCTGAATTTTGAATTAAGGTTGTTTGATCCAACACTTGACCTTCACCGACTTCTTCTTGAATGATATTGAGGTTTACTTGGGTTGGTGAAGAAGGAATATATCGAACATTATTTTCTTGAAGCCAAATAGGACCCCGCCACCAAATTCTATGATTGACCAAGTCTTGAGGCATGATTCCTCTTGATGCGCAATCAGCTGGATTATCTTGACTGGATACATGGAACCAATCAGTGATTTGAGTCAAATTTTGAATTGACGACACTCTGTTCGAAACAAAGGCTTTCCATCTGCTGGCATCTGATCTTATCCAATCTATGCAGATTTGTGAATCAGTCCATAAAAAGGTTTTGTCAGGTTGAAAAGGAAATGATTCAGGAATGACTTGATTCAGTTGAGCCAAAAGCAATGCTGCACTTAGTTCAAGTCTTGGAATTGTAATGGTCTTTAATGGTGCAACCTTAGTTTTTGAGGTTATCAGATTGATTTTGATCTTTTGAATTTTGAATCTAGTTTTCAAGTAAAAAACTGCTGAATAAGCATTAAGGGATGCATCACAAAATCCATGTAGTTGTAATTCTTCTATTTCAGAAGATGAACTGTTCAGGTATCTTGGTATTTTGATTTCCTTTAGGCACGATAGTTGAGTTTGGAATTTATTCCAATTTGACTTTATATCTGATTCAATTGGTTCATCCCATGAAGTTTTCTCAGTAGGAAGTTGACGTTTTCGCCTATAATAGGGTAGTGGCTTTATCTTAGGAATAATCGAAGTTTCTTTCTTAGATGAGAGTGGTTCACTTGACTGAGAAGCGAGAGGTTGTTCTGGAGTGGATGGTTGACTTGATTCAGAAGGAAGTAATTGGTTTTGTTTAGAAGTAATTTGTGGAGTTAACTTGGAGATACGTGACTTTTTAGATTTACTTGGAATTTCTTCAGATTTACTTGGATTATCTTCGGATCTACTTAGATTTTCTTCAGATTTACTTGAATTATCTTCAGATCTACTTAGATTTTCTTCAGATTTACTTGAATTATCTTCAGATTCTTCTATAGAGGAGCATGAAAAATTGGAGTTCTGAGACATCTGTGGCTCTGTATAATCCCCAGAACATCGGCAACTCTCTGAACCTCTGGTGGGAGATGTAGGGGACTTGGGCCCACTTTGGGCCTTGAAATCTTCAACAGAAGCCGATGAGAGAGTGTAACTCTGCTCTGGGCTCATCGGGTAGGATGGCAGATTATCAACTCGGTTCTGGCTCTCTATAGAGTCTTCTTCTATAGGAATTGGAATCTGCTTGGAGCACCCAGGGCTTGATGGCATTTCGACCAAAGGGGACATGGCCTCTTTCAGGCTGTGAACTGATACTTGTAAGGGGGTTGGAGAGTTGTGTTTGGAGCTCTGTAGGCTCAAAGTTAGAGACGGTGACCCTTGAACAGAGTCTGGTAGACCTGGAGAGGTCTGAATGGACCCCGGCAGACTTGGAAAGTTCTGAGTGAACTCCTTTAGACTTGGAGATGGGGCATTCTTTATACCCAACTGGGCCTTAGAAATTGGGACATCTTCAAGTTCCCAGAATTTTCTTATGCTGGAATCAAGTTCAGTGGTACAGTGATTGATTACCGAAGTATTCGACTTAATAGTTGAATGGATTCTCCCAGAAACAAGCCAACCTAACTTGGTATTAAGTGCTATAGGATGGTGCTTTAAATCTGTTTTATGACCTAGAATTATTTCTACAAAGGTATCTGCACCCAAAATTAGGTCTATGGGCTTGGTGACATAGAATTCTGGGTCTGCCAAGAGCAAATTTTCTAAATGAGGAAAGTCTGCTGACTGAATTTGGAAGTTTGGAAGGTCTGCAGTTACCCTCCCAACCACAAATGCTCTGGCAGAAAATAATTGATCATTATGATGTGGGGTGAACTCTATTTCAACCTGCGATGTTGTCCTGTTGACAACAATGTCACCTACACCTTTTAGTGTATAAGAATTTTTCCTTTTTTCAAGTCCCAACTTGTGGCAACATTGTTCTGAAATTAGGCTTATTTGGGACCCATTGTCCACTAATGCTCTACATAGCACAAATGAGCCATCCTTCGCCTTGACTTTAATAAGGGCTGTTGACAGTAGAATATTTGTTTCCGTTTCCAAAGGCATCGCACTACAGATGGTATTTGTTGAAATCAACATCTCTTGAGAGGTTGTTGGTTGTGGAATGGATGGTTCAGAGTTGTATTCATGCAGAAGAGTATGATGGTTCTGCTTGCAGTTTTTACATCTTGATGTGATGAGACATTTGGATATCTCATGATTTGCTCTAAGGCAATTTTGACAAAGTTTATGTTTTTTAACTAATTCCCATTTTTTAGGCAAGGGAAGATTTATGAATCTCTGGCAGTCATTTAGTTTATGAATTTGATGACATAAAATACAATTTTGACCTTTGTTGACATAAAGGCCATGAGCCATCATATTTTTGCTAGAGGTTTTTTGTTCCTTAAACAAAGGAATTCTCATACCTTGCAGGCTTCTAGCATGTTTTTCTAAAAAATTCACAAAGTTTTCAAATGTTGGATATTCTTCATTTTGAAGGGTTAATTCCCATTCTTTCCTGAGGGCTTCACCAATTCTTTTTTCAAAAAAATAGATCAGGATTAGATCTGTTAATGTGTTTTTCTCAAGTCCTAGCACTGAGAGATTTCTAATGCTTTCATTGCAAACATCAAGGATTTCATAGAGAGAACCAGCCGAAATAGATTTTAATGGCCTTATGGAGAATATTTTGTTGATTTGTGAAAAAGCCAATTCTCTTCTGTTATTAAATCTATTGCATAAGGTATCCCATGCTTGCTGGTAGTTTTTGTCAGAAATGGGAAAACCCCGAATCAACTTTTCCGCAGGACCCTTAACAGATGCATTTAGATATTGAAATTTTTGTATTTCAGTTAGTGTTTGATTTGAATTAATGGTGGAGTTAAATATTTCTCTAAAACTAAGCCAATTGGCTGAATCACCATTGAAAATGGGTAAATTTATCTTAGGTAAATTAACATTGTATTCGGGCAGTTGTTTATCACTATGAGTATTTTCTTTGGTTTCAATCAAAGATAAAGCCTCTTCAATAGACACCAACATATTAAAAATATCCTTCTTGGCCTTTGAATAATCGTCATATTGTGTATCATCTAACTCTGATTCTAATAATATGTTGATAACTTGATTTAGGCTAATTTTCCTTTCATTAACTTCTTGTTGGAATAGCTTTAATCCATGTATGTTTTTAGATTCTACAATAGCTTTTTTCTCTGATTCCAGATCCTTTATTTCCTGAATAATAAAGTTGAATTTGTGCCGAATTTTAACTTCAGATTTGGGCATGACTTTATTTTAAGAATTCTAAGTTTTCAAATGGCTTACCTTAATTTTTTAAAGTATCCGACTCGATGAGGGACCATAATGTTCGTGGCTTGAATGTTCAGTAAAAGATACTAAGAAGCACTTTGCCACTTGTCTTGAATTGTTTTATTTTCTTTGGGTTTTAGAGTTATGAGTAGCTACCACATGATTTTGAATACATGAATTTTACTTAGATTTTGATACTAGTGGTAGAGAGAGAGAGAAAACAAAAAACTATTAACTAACCAAACTAGAAATTTACATACATACTGATTGCTTTAAAATTTACATATTAAAGATTTATATTGTACAATTGAATTTAGAATATTTTGGCTTAATTTTCATATATAAAATTGAATTTAAGGAAATTATTAACTATAGGATCCAACACTGACTACTGCTGGACATTCAAGAGGGATGTACTGCAAGCAAAGTATAGAAGAAAATCCACTGTCACTACTTTTAAATAAAATAAATATATTTCGTTCATATAGGCCTATATATTAAAAACATTTCCAAATTTCAAGTAGGTGTATCTCAAAAATCTTGCATAATAGAAAAAAACTAATGGTATATTTGGAATCAGACAAAGAGTTAAATTTAGATAAGATGCTGTTTCTTTTGGGACAAAGAAAAATAATTTTTGATAAACCAGTGTAATGTAATAAGGTTTATGCAAAAATGCTTATATAATAATTTTTGCATTTTTTGCTGTATTTATCTCAATACCAAAAAAAGGCTGTCACGCAAAAACCATGGGTGATGGAAAATTTCTGATTAGATTTTTGAGTTCAGCATGAAAAGTTACACTTGAAGCACCATCAGGTTTTCTTGGACAAAAATGTTGTTGACCAGTGTCATTAGCCAGCTAAATGGAAAATTTGTCAAATTATGAGGATTTTATGAAAATTAAAAAAAAACCCACACTGATCCCATAAAATCAAAGCCTGCCCGGGACATTAACCTGAAATCTTGGTCTCCAGGCAGAGCTGGGATAGTGGCTTTGTCACTGACCCAAGTCCATAGTTGCAGAGACTATCAATAGATGACACTTGTTTCAGGCATTTATTTTGATGGGTAAGGTGACCTTTCTTTTTATGTAAACCAATATGCCATTTGAATTATGAAGGATAATGGGATTAAAATACTAGAGAAAGATTTGGGGTCAATTCTAAAAAAATAAATTATACTTATTATGTGGTATATAATACATGGTTTCTAATGTCACTTGGTAGGCCCAACCTGACTGAAATGGATGCCATGCACACCTCTTCAAGTAAAATAATGAATTGTCTCATTGAGTTTCTTTACACAATGGACAACTAATCTCTTCTAGTCTAATTATTGAAGTAACAGACATGCAGCCATCTCTCCTTCTTCTACAAGTTCTATGTATTCATTGATTAAATACTAATTTAATGCTTCTTTCCTTCTGCTTGCAATCAGTACAGACATCTCTAAAATGCTCTTGTCCTGTGATTTAAGATTTGATTCTTATGCAATCAAGACTTAGCTACTCTCTTAACTCTTACTGTTGCTCTGTTATCAATTTTCAAGATAATTGTGTTATTTGAATGATTTTTCAGGCTCTCAATTGGCCTAACTTAGTGTATATTGCCCTCCTTTCAATCACTGTGCTGTTTGTTTACAATCTTCACTGTATCTGTGTGTGCAGCTGAGGGACGACTCTTCACCTTTGGGGAGGGGGAGGAGGGTCAGCTGGGGCGGGAAGGAGGGATTGGACCCCCGGCCCCTGTGGCAGGGATTGGTGGCAAGGTGGTGTGGGTGTCTTGTGGGGGCCATCATACTGCAGCCCTGACAGGTGACTCTCTTCACTATTTCCTTAGACATAGTGTAAAACCTCATTGAATATTGGTGATGGCTTGTACCATCTATGAGAATACATATCTCAACTAAATATTGTTTTAAAATAATTGTTCAAGAATATTGGCTGAAACCTTTTCTTGATAAAGCAAGAAACCCCATGCATGCATTTCAGGCTGTTGACTCTTGTCAGCATGGTGCAGGCTGTGTCACAAACTTGCAAAACAAGAATTATTTTGAAAAAAAAAAAAGCATATGTCTTTTATAAGGTAATAAGACCAAATCCAAATAAATAAATAGTGTGTGATGTCTCTGTAACAACATTATTACCATCATCAGACAAAAATACTGAATGGAAATAAAGGAGAGCTTCAGATCCTGAACTCTTTAGAATAGAATCCTCAAGTCATGGTTTAGCATCAACTTTATATTCTTCACCTTGGAATTCATTTTCTTCAGCTTTTAACAAGAATGACTTTGTAGGTCCATTGAAGTCTAACAAAAATAAATAGGTACAATTTGGATCATAGACTAAAAACGCAAGGTAATAAAATTAAATCCAAATAACTAAATAGTGTGTGAAGTTTCGGTAACAATGCTGCTACCAAAATGTCACTGTCTTATATTTATATTCTAATAATTTTAAATCCACAGATTATTATTCTGTAATATATAACTTATCATCATCATTCTCTTGTTGACTTGTAATTTTGGATTTGTGCATCTACTCCGGTGTAATATAATAAAAGCCTTTTAAATGAAGAAGGTTTAAAATCTATTTCTACTTTTTAATCAACCTAAATACCCCACAGTCACACACTATTTATTTATTTGGATTTGGTCTTATTATCTTGAGTTTATAACCTATAACAAGCATGTCAAACTCAAATCCTAACACTGGGCCAAATAAAAGTAAAATAAGATTATGTGGGCCGCAAAAAAAAAAATAAGTAATTAAATTTTTATAGTAAAATTTATGTAGGTTTATTTTAAAAAATACTAATAAGAAAAAAGAAAGTAAAGTTAATATTTTCTCCCTTTTTTTTCTAGTACTCCGAAAGAATATTTTCTTTAAACTTTAAGGCACACAATACTTATGGCGATGTACATACGTTATGTATGTAGGTATAATATTATCAAAACTTACGACTTATGTATGGCGACCAGTGGTTCGTTATTAATAAATAAATTATGTATAATTACAATTTTTAAAAATTAGGCTACAAATTTTTATCAATTTTTTTTTTAATTTATAAAAATTATTTTATTGAAAAATATATTGTCTGGTGGGCCGAAAATTTATTCGTTGTGGGCCGCATGAGGCCCGCGGGCCACGAGTTTGACATGCTTGACCTATAATGTGCCTTGTTTGCATACCAAAGTTTGGGCAGCCAAGGTGTTGTATGATATAAAATGGGGAAAGTAACCAGACTGCTATGATCCATTACTTTCTGCCATCGGTGATGTAGTGAGCAGCCTTTTTTTTTTTTATAATTCTGGCCTTATCATGTGATTTTGCCCTTTCAAAATTGTGTGCTTTGAACTTTTTAAAAGAGATATTTTGGTATATTTCTAATTAGTTTGTATATAATTCATATAATGAATTTCTTATAAGCCTATCTGAGTTAGATTTTTATTAAAACATTGAGAAATTGTGTGGTTTTAGGTGATTTTTTTTTTATATTTTGGTAATAACAAAAATATTTTTTTTCTTTGCTTATCCCTAGTACACGTGGTACAGGCCATGATAATCATGGCGGGTGGAAGTAGGCGACTGCTTTTACTGTAAGTGCCCCACATGTCTACACATGTGAAAAGCAGTTCGACTTTGTACTTACAAATGTGCCAGAGCCCTGTTTGGTTACTTGCACTCGCTGGTGGGGTTGGACTCTGCAAGAATCGGGGGCCATTGAAGCATTTTTTTTTTAAGTGAAAAGAAAAAAGTGTCCAAAATGCGGGAATCGAACCCGGGTCGTAGTGGTCGAAAGCCAACGGTTTAGACCATCTGTTAAGGTTTCTTTGTCCTTAACAGAAAAAGGCCGTTCTTTAGAGGACTGTATAAGTTTTAACTACCCAAACGACACCCCAATGGTGATTCCAACGCCTCAGCCAAAGAGAGAATAAAGGCACGACCAAGAACTATTCACACACACACTTTATTTTAAAAAACTCAATTATATACAAAACAGTCAACGGTCAATATATACAGGGTGTACCAGGTAAATTGGGACTAACTTTGACAGTCCATAAAACAAAAACTACTTGAGATTAAAAACTTGTTTTTTTTTTCATAACGTAACCATATTCATGTAAAATGCAACAGTACATGTGTGCGCAGTGTAGTGATGAACAGTAACCGAGAATTTGAAAATCGAGCTGCCATCATCGTTGCTCTGCGCGCCGGAAGGAGCCCCAAAGAGATAGTGGATTTTCTTAAGTTGCCCAAAACCACTATTTATCGTGTCAAGAAGCAGTTTGATGAGGCCGACAGTAACAAAGAGGGGATAGCTACAAGGAAAAAGCACTCGCGTCGATCGGACAGGGTAAGAGGCGAAGAATTTGTCAAAAATGTAAAGGAGAAGATTGATGGAAACCCTGGGAAGAGCATGAGGGCCATAGCCAAGGAAATGGACGTTGGCTCTATGACAATTGTCAGAACTATCCATGAGGACCTTGGTCTCAAGTCTTATGCCCTTCGGAAAGGTCAGTTGCTGACTGAGAATATGAAGAATAACAGAAAAGGAAAGGCTGCTGCCCTCCTCAACAACCTGAAACACGACTCTTTTGGCATGCTAAGGTTCTTCTCTGACGAAAAGAACTTTGACGTGGACCAAAAGGTAAATCCCAGGAATGATCGCTGGATCTGTAAAGACCCCTCAGAGATACCTGTCGTGATGCACACGAAATTTCCTGCCTCCGTAATGGTCCTTGGCGTTATCAGCAGTGAAGGTGATGTCATGCCTCCCCATTTCTTTGAGAAGGGCCTTAGGATGAACGCTGACACCTACATCAATGTTCTGGAGACCGTTGTGAAGCCTTGGATGGACATGGTGGCCGCAGGAAGGAAGTATGTCTTCCAACAGGACTCAGCTCCAGCCCATAAGGCAAAAAAGACACAATCGTGGCTGACACTTAACGTCCCTAGTCACTGGGGTCCTGATATTTGGCCCCCTAATTCTCCAGATTGCAATCCCCTCGACTACTATGTATGGGGCGTTGTTGAGAGAGATGTCAACAAAGCTCCTCATACCACCATCCAGTCTGTCAAGAAAGCAGTTCACACGGTGATGACCCAAATGGACAAGGTCATCGTCGCCAAGGCCTGTGCTTCATTCCGCACTCGCCTCGAGACTGTTGTAGCTAATAATGGAAACTTCATTGAATAAATAAAAACTATATCCTTTTATCTACTACTGTGTCAAATATCATTCGGATATTTTAATTTTTACTTGCAAAAAATTTCAGTTAAAATACCATTGTTGAAATTCCCAATTTACCTGGTACACCCTGTACATAATCACAGAACAATTAAATTAAATAATAAATAATATCATAGAGAACTCAACATTCTCCCCGAGTTGATGGGAACCATCAAGACAAACTGGGGGGAACAGGTAGCAACGCCAGTTTAACCAGGGGTCCTTTGAGTATGCCGGTCCTGGTGCGGATTGATACCACTCGTACCAATCCATCTTTGCCCCGATGGACCTCCACCACTCGCCCCATCTTCTTTCGGCAATTCCCCAGAAATCACCCATCCCAACCTGGTGTTCTGGGCACATAGATGGGTTCTGTCACAAAGCCTAAGGTTGGGGAGGAGTAATTTTCCATAAACATCTGCACCCAGGATGACATCCACCTTTCCACTTTTCTCAAATTGGGGATCGGCTAGAGGTAGGACCTTCCAACTGGACGGTATAGCCAGACATAGGTCTCTAGTCGGCAATAACCCTGTCATTCTTCCTACCACTAATGCCTTCATCGGTAAGGTCCATCCTGGTTTTGTCAAAGATTCCAACGCAAACAAAGCTAGTTCCTTAACAAGCTCTCCTTTAGTATTACTCATTCCATTAACTTGGGCATTTACTCCGCATGTTGGAACATTTAAATGCTGTAGAAGATCTCGTTGTACAAATGATGACTGAGATCCCTGATCCAGCAATGCTCGTACTATTATCCCGTTTCCATGGGGATTTACAATCCGAATCAAAGCGGTGGCCAAAAGTGCCCTAGGAATGGCCGTCCGTGCATGCATTCCGGTAAATTCTACCTCCTGTTTATTAATCGATGCAGGCGGATCCCCGGGGCTAGTCATCTTCAATTTATTTGGATCCTGATTTTCTTGAGACATTGTATTCGTTCGATGCAGGAATCTGTTATGGCCGCCTTGACATTGTGCACATCTTATAGTGCTCCTGCATGTTTTTCCTATATGACCCACGCGTAAGCATTTAAAACATGCGTGTAACCTTCTTAATGCCTTTACCCTCGCTGGGACCGGCATTGAACGCCATCTTGGGCAAGACTGTATCCAATGGTTCCCCTGGCAGATTATACACCAGGGAACCCTCTTTACGGCATTTTCTCTTATTTTTGCCATATGCGACCCTGTTACATAATGCCCGGTGTCTCTTCTATGTGATGATTCCCCAAATCCTTCCTTAAGGTAGGCAATTCTTTGTTCCCCTTAACTTCTCTTCGCACAAAAGCCAGCAGAGATGTTAGTTTCTGGTCCACCGATGGGATTAATTCCCCTTCATCTTTAGCATAGCCAGCCATGTCACTCCTCTGCCAGATTCCAATCAACTCCTCGGGCAAACTGGACTCCACGAGTGGATACAAAAAGGAAGAGTTCTGATGCACATTCACACCCAGGGAATCCAAAGACCTTATGTGTGATTCAACCTGGTCATATAAACTTTCCAATGATACATTCTTCTTTCTTACATTATTGATGACCAGTTTCAACAATTGTCGCACATAGACCTCGGTCAAAATCACCTTGTCGCCGAAGCGATCCTTGAGCGCCTCTATTACCTTGGGGTAGTTAGCCTCCGTCAAAGGGTAGCTCTTGACTAGTCTTTCTGCTCTTGTTCCAACTTTCATAGCCTGTATCAAATAATGGAATTTATCCACTTCAGACAGTCTTGGATTCTCATGAATGACCTCAAACTGCGACCACCATCCCAGCCACTCGAGACTGGTGCCATCGTAAACTTTTAACGCGATCTTTGGCAGTTTGCATGGGATACTCTTCTCTGGGCTACTCCTAATTGAAGCCACATCCCCTTGGCCTTGTTGGTCATTTCCCTTAGGATTGAGATATTTGGCTACTTTCTTCTCTATTAGCAGAAAGTTCCTTTCATACTGCTCGACCAAATCCTGTTCTTTCTCCAATCCCTGCATAGTAGTGTTCTCATCGTCCAGCATTAACTCCTCAATTTGGGAATTCGCGCTCCCCAGCCGGCCCACATTAATCTCCAGCAATTTAAACACGACTAAGATAGAGTCCCGAGAAGGATATTCTTTATCAAATTCAGTCTCAATTTCTTTTATATTTTTTGTCACCGATGATCGCAGCAGCGTTCTCAATTTCTTACTTTTATCCATCTTGAATTTCTCAATTAACAAATTAAATTAAGGCTAGTTTACATATCTTCGCTAAATTTCGACAATCTACTTTGTTTAATCTTAATATTCTTGAACTTTGCCTTCTGAAGCTTTATCTTCTTTGGCTTTATCTTATTTAGCTTCAACCTCTTTGGCTCCAACTTCTCTAGCTTTAACTTCTTTGGCTTTAAATTCTTTGGCCTTTTCTTTAGTTATTTGCCTATTCCCTTTTAGAATCCGGCTCGAGGGACCAAATGTTAAGGTTTCTTTGTCCTTAACAGAAAAAGGACGTTCTTTAGAGGACTGTATAAGTTTTAACTACCCAAACGACACCCCAATGGTGATTCCAACGCCTCAGCCAAAGAGAGAATAAAGGCACGACCAAGAACTATTCACACACACACTTTATTTTAAAAAACTCAATTATATACAAAACAGTCAACGGTCAATATATACATAATCACAGAACAATTAAATTAAATAATAAATAATATCATAGAAAACTCAACACCATCCTTTCACCGACCTCCATAACAAAAATATTGGACCTATATGAGTCAAATTTTCTCAGATTTTTGTTTAGTTCCAGGTGTATATTTCTATAACTACTACTATTTATGTGAATAACTTATCTCAAGGTTATTATATATTTGTACCATTTGTAACCTTGAGGGTAAGTTTTTCGTATCATTTTGTGTACACCTATTTTATTCCAGAATTGCCAAAATATTTTCAAATATCTATATTTAAAATTTTACACAAATAAATTTACTGGCAATGCGTTTCTTTTTTTTTTTTTAACGATAGAGGGCAATAAAATTTAATTTACAAATATCTATATTTGTTTTGAAAATCGAGCAATCCGAAATATTGGCAAATAAATCTTTTATTAAATCCAATATATGCCTTTTTATTATCTAATAAATATCTATATGTGTCTCTCACATTCTTAATTTATCTCAAAATGAAAGGCACAACATTACTGAAACTATTACATAGCTACAGTAAAATATCAAAGTTTGGGTAACCCATAATTAAGAGTGACCACCTTTTTACCTAAGCAATCATCTTTTTGTAAAATAAAGAATTGGTTAACTCCCAAGGGAACAAGACCAAATCCAAACTAAATTCTATCAGAAACAGCATTATTACTAAATATAATTTACATATTTGTATTTATTACAATATATTGTATTCGGCCTGTCACTGAGTAGTGCTCCCAGTCTTAATGACAAAGGCAGACGCATTCTACTTCATCCAAGCCTTACAGGCTTGACACCCTAGTATGATTGAGTGGAGATAAGAAAGAAAAAAAGAAGACATATTTGTATTGTTCATGATTCTGGTAGATATCCCCCAACCTCCAATAAACAACCAGAGGTACTACTAGCTCTCAGGGGAGGTTTTTCAAGGATATCACCAGCTTTGTATTTAAAGATGAAAGGGAATTTGATTAAGAAATGATTACATGGCACTACCTGTGAGAAGTGTTACATTCACTTGTGTACCTGTGTGGCAGCGGAGGGGAGGGTCTACATGTTTGGGTGTGGGAGCAGTGGCCAGCTGGGATTGGGCCACCGAGTGGTCTCTGCCCCCCGGCCCACCCTCCTCACTGCCCTCAACGGCACCAAGGTGGCCCGGGTCTACTGCGGCGAGGCCCACACTGCCTTCCTCACAGGTATCTTCCCACTTACAGCTAATCTAATCTAGACAACTATGTTCTGTTTGGGGGACATATTTTTTTTTGTTGCTCATGTAATAAAACCAAATCCAAATAAATAAATAGTGTGTGACATTTCGGTAACAACGTTGTTACCATCTTCAGACAAAAGTACTGAATGACATCAATCTGTTACCGAAACGTCACACACTAGTTATTTATTTGGATTTGGTCTTATTACCTTCTGTTTACAATCTATAATCCAAATTGTGCCTTATCACTTTTTTGTTGCTATTTTACAATACAAATTGATGGCCATGGAACATTTTTTACAGTTCTCATATTGATGTTTGAATATCCAAATCCTTTATACAATAGAACCTCTTTGTAAAGACACTGAGCTGCAGAGCCAGTGTCTTTTAGGGAGAGATGTCCTCTTACTGGAGAGTTGCTACTTATTCAAAATGGAAATTTTGTTAACTTTCATGTAGAGAGTGTCCTCTAATGGAGGTTCTACTATATATTATGTGCCAAATGAGGCACCTCTCATGTGAACGGTCAAGATATGACTATTTTATTTTGACTACATTGTTATATAAGCTTACTAGCCGAATGGCCCAGGCAACGCCCGGGTTTTACCCGATTAAATGTTTTTATTCAAATAATATTCGTTACAATTATAAATTGGCACCGTGGATGTCACTTTTGTGAAACGTCCCGCTCCAAACTTTGTGTCTGAGAAGCGATATTTTTATAGAAAGATGATCTGGCTTTTGTTTTCTGCTCGAATGAATGTTTTTCTGTTAGAATTTTGTTTCTGCGTACAAAATAATGAACTGGTTTCACCCGTGGTCTCTGCTTTTTGGAATTTTTCCCGATATAATTATGTATCTAATAATCAAACATGATACAGCAATATCGTCATCATCATTTTCTGACTAAAAATATATAGTTTTAATAATTAATTTGATTAATATAGTTGATATAATAATATATATTTATATTATATATAATATAAATGAGTTTTAAAAATTGTAAAAAAAAAATGCATCGGCCGGGAATCGAACCCGGGCCGCCCGCGTGGCAGGCGAGCATTCTACCACTGAACCACCGATGCTTAAAAAAAATGGCCATCTTCGCGACCAGTGCGGCGCCAAGCGGCAAAAGGCGGGAACTAATCCATTTCAGTTAAATAATTTTAAAAAAAAGTACATTAACCTTTGTAGATTTTTGAATAGCCTATATGTTAAACGAAATCTTCAGCTACCTACATGCGAAATTCCATAATGATTGAGTCAGTAGATTTTGCGTGATGCGATAACAAACATCGATTTCGCATTTCATTTTTATATATATAAGGATATCTCCTGCAGCTATAAACCCAGGCTCTCTCCACACCGAACATAAATTGTTCCTTTATATTCCCCTCACACAGCTCTGATAGAGATTTTATTAATTATACTTTAAAGAAGAATAAATAAATGAGAGGTCTTCTGAGATGACATAAATGGCCATATCTGGAGGGTGTTGACTCACACACACCATGATTTCCTCCCACTATAATACTACAGAGAAAGTAACACTGTGGGAAACAAGCACTTAAAGCCATCCGTGGTGCAGATACGGGTCAAGTGTTTGTCTGCGGGGAGGAGCGGCACGGTAAACTGGGGCTTGAGAAGGAAGATGGCATTGCCAACATCTTCCTGCCCACACCTCTTCTCCGCTTCTCCCATCTCTACATCCAACAGGCACTGAACCTCCATTGCTACTAAATTGCTATTATCATTAGCATACATGTTTATATATAAACCTATGTATTATTTAAAAATTAAGTCAAATCCCCTAGGCAAAACATTATTAATTATATATTTAAAAGGTATAAGAGTATTTTAGAACATCTTTCTCAAATAATATAATACTATTTTTATTTTAAAAAATGACTCTAATACCTTGTTGTTTGAAAGTCAAAAGTAAAATTTGAAAATCAGAATTGTCTTAAAATATCGTTATTTCTACCAAAGGAATAAAGCTCCGTGTATTCTGAATCAATTGAAGATGAATCAAAAGTATCCAATTCAGAAAAATCGGACGCGAAACATGTTGATATGATAGCGCGATCGGTAAAATTGCGAATAAAAAATGCCAATTTGCAAACACAAAATCGGTGGTAAAACGGCCGGCCAGGGGGAATATCCGTGAATCCTTAATGAGTCATATACTTAACAAGAATTCCATTCTAAAAATAGAGCTGTAGTGGTAGCTTTTGAGAATTTATAAGTCGATTTGTTTGTGGCTCATGAGACACCGGGAACTTGGAGGAACTGTTTTTTTTTTTCTTCTTCTTCTTCTTCCAATTTCAGTTTTCACAAATTCTTCTGAAGTGTATATTAAATTTTGTTTTTAGCATGTTATTCAAACCATTTCTGGCTTTTATGTTTTAGCCTAGATTAAACTTGATATAGAACACTTCTAAAAGTTCTTTTTTTTTTAGAACGCCACTCTTTGTTTCTTTTCTTTATTTTGGAAGCCATTTGTATTTTTCTTCTATTTCAAAATTGTCGAATGCAAATATATTCTATTAAATAAAAGTATAATGTGTACAAATTTATGCAACATACAGCAAAAATAGAATGTAAATGAAAACAAACAATGCCGCTAATTTTTTGTTTTGAAATCGCGATACGCGAGCTGAAACATGCTCAAAATTATGTTGTTTTAAAAAAATTGTAAATCACAATTTTAAGTTCGTTATAAGCATAGTATTTTTAATAGATTTTATTATTTTGGGGCCGAAAATAGGTTCGTTATAGGGGTAGTTCGTTATTTTAAAAATCGCAAAGTTCGTTATAAAGATGGTATTTTCAATGGAATGGAATTGGGAATCGCCGTGGGTTCGTTATAAGGGAAGGTTCGCTATATCCAGGGTTTGTATTAGCGGGGTTTTACTGTAATTAGATGGAAATTTTGCAGAGAGGAAATCTACTTATATAATTGCCTTATTCTGTCTGTGTGAAATTCACTGTGTGAAGTTCACGGATAGATTTTGGTCAGAATGGATAAAATAAAAAAGTGTCAAGGGATGGAAATCGAACCCACGACCTTCCGCTTACCGGGCAGATGCCATGACCACTAGGCTATCCTGGACATATTTTTCCGTTCATAAAGTTAATATATGATGCCAATATATATAATAATTGTATAAACGAATGCAAGACAAAATCACCGCGAATGTTTCTTTTTTTTTAAGGCAATTTCTTTTTAAGGCAATTATCGTTTTGCACAATTACTTAATCTTTTAAAATAAATAACAATACTTAAATGAAAATATGTTTCTTTAAATAAAATAAAATAAACTTTTAAATCGGTAATCTTTATGAGAACCTTTAAATATATATAAGTACCTTTAATTGATAATCTTTATAAGAATAAATATGTAATTCATTAAATAGAATTATATAATAAATATAAAAATATACGCACTCGGGTAAAACCCGGGCGTTGCCCGGGCCATTCGTCTAGTTGATTTATAAAAGCATAGGGCGCCTCTCCCGTCAAATTAAATGTCAAAACTAGGCGCCATCTATTGACCGTCACTGCAAACTAGTGGTCTCGATTCAGTGACAAAGCCACAACACCAACTTTGGAAAATTGAGAAGCGGCCACCTAGAGACCTTGGTTTCAGGCTAATGGCCCTCGTCAGCCTAGGACTCTTGTACTGCAATGATTAAAAATTGTGCTTAAAATATATTTCTAATTTTAAAAAATTAAGACAGCTAAGTTTATGGTGATATTTAAAAATGTTCCTGTATGCCACTATAGATTAACGAGTTCTTCAGAAATCTTAATAAGACTTTCATGCATCAATATGAGGGTGAATGACGCAGGTTGCCTGCGGGGGCTGCCACACCCTACTGCTGGCCACAACCAACAACAACAAACACCACAAGTTACCGGTCCATCCCAACCATCCTCCCCTTGCTGCAGGACAGGCTCGGCAGAGGAGGAGGCTGAAGAAGGTACCATCCGTCTCTTCCTTGTAGTTGTTGTCTGACTGCGCTAGGATTTAGTGAACTTGTGATGTTTCACTATATCTTTCCCCTGTATACCACATTGGGTTATGCGCTAGTTATTTTAGCATCTTATTTAATTAACATACTGATTATCCCAGGGTGAAAGGAAGGCTTCAGAATTATCTGCTGCTCTGATGAAACCATCTTAAATGGTGATGACATAGCCAGCCATTTATCCCCAAATTCTAAGAGCATTTGCCAAAACCTTTCTCAATCAAAAGAACCTAAATTCTACAACTCTAACTCTCACTTTGTGTGTGCACTTTTGATCCATTAAGCCTTGTAACTCTTCAATCTTCCATTCACTAAAAATGATAACTTCTGGGGTAGTGTCTGGCTTGCTAATCCCATAATCAAATGGTTGAATATCATATCCACTTTTAGAGAAAATACTCTTGATATCCAAAAAAAGTGTTCAAAATCCATTTTATTTTAAAATTCTTCCATAAACTTTGAGAGAGACATTATTTTTCAAGCCTGATTTTGTAGGGAAATGAACAAGAGTGCCCAACTCTAATCTTTTTTCAATTATCAAATATTTCTTAGAAAGTGAAAGTCTCTTGCTCTTTTCCCAAGAGAGTTAATTTGTTCTGCCTTCATCACAATTGCAATGAGATGACAAAATGAGCAATTACTTGGCCTCACAAAATGTTCTTGACTGGCCATCAGCATGGACCTTGCACTCCAGAGCTTGGCAACTCATTGTTGGTAGTAAGAGAACCTTCTTGTGTGTTTGTTTCTCAGACTTGAAAAAAACTGACCATAAAAAAACAAAAGATAGCAAGACTCTTCAAATGACCATATACTAATATTCCCCCAATTTTTTTTTCTTTCCTTTCAAAATTGAAAAAAAAAAAAAAATTAACAAGTTTGAAGTTGCCAAAACTCGTCATCCATAACATCTCCCGTAAAGTATCTTGATGATTTCTCTCTTCTTTTTCTATCTTAGAATTCTGAGAGAAGAATCTCTAGAGAAACTCTGAACACATGTTAGAGAAATCCCCCATTCTTGTCATTTGGTAAACAACATTCCTAGAGTAAAAATCATCTCATTTCTCTGAGAGATTTGATGCATTGAAAATGGTGCGAGGCCTATGTTTTGTATATATAAATATTCCTGTAATCAATCAATTTTCTAAGCTATTGAAGAGTTCACCCTTCCAAAATACTTCATACGATTTGGTGTTGGAATTTTCAAAAAGTTTTATTTGTGTGATCACGCTTGGCAGAAATCACTATTAATCAGTTTTATCCGAACATTTCACATGCCTTATCTTCGCATACCACTGAAGTTCAATAACAAATTAGAAAAGAATGTCACTTGCCAATGAAGGCACCATCAAACACCACATAGATTGACAACCAAGCTGCTTTGTGCAAACCCTCTATGATACTCCATTAAATTTCTCAGGCAGCATCCACTTATTTCTATAAGGAAATCAATTTATATTCAGTTTTTCCAACTCTGAGATCAAGAAACCTACCTGAATGATAAATTCCATATTTTTATCTTATTTTTAGCAGATATTAATCCTCTTGTGGAAAGGTCAAGAAATGCTCACAACAAAATTTTCACTGGAATGGAATCAGAGTGCTAAATGAGAATATGGAAATCACACAAAAACGGAAGTATCTTCCTAACACCAACAGTTTCACACTTGCTTGAAAGTTTCCTAAACTCATATTTCCACATACAATGATACCAAACACTATATTTAGCAGTCTGTTAATTCTTTTAAAAAGTTCTTGGGACATTAAAATTATCTCTTTTTTTTTTCATACGTTCTCTCTCTATGTATTAATCTAGAGATTAATATGTTTTATTCATATTTATTATTAAACCAAAGGATGTATTTGAGTTAATGGTTATGCTATTAGAGCCATATTTGTTCTATCACAGCCTGATCATGGCATGGGATGGTTATAGAAAACGTTGCCGCCACTAGTTGCATCGCCAGGCATGGCCGCTGAGAGAACATTCTCAAACCCTGAGCAGATCAACCCCCTGGATCGAGCCCTTCTACCCGACATCCACCGAGGTGAGTTGTACTTCCTCTCTCCACCAGTGGTGGAGCTAGCAGCTGTACTTGGAGCTGACTGTCGTGTCTTCATCAAACTCCTCTTCAAAGATTATATAAGATATACTTCTAAAAAGGATCAATGATATAAAAGTCTTTTGAAAATCAAATTAATAAGCACTTTTTGTTTATATAATCATACAGGGCAAATTTGTACAATTAGTGAACTGAAAATGAAAAAGGAAGGCTTGACTCATCAATGGTGAAACATCCCTTCGATTTTGATAATTTAATCTACCAATTGCTACAACCATTGTACACTCATGGACAAAACTTAAGGAAGTTGTACCTTTTAGCATGTATATTGTGATTAAGACAAAATCTCTGAAAGGTATTCGATACACAGTAACCTTTATTAAAGACATACAAAATATCCAAGTGTGAACAAAATTGACTCTGTATCCTTCAAAAAAAAAAAAAAAAAAAAGATGACCGGCGTCATCAGAATAAGAAACTTAGTTTTGTTCATGAGTGTATTGTTCATTTACCTATGTCTGCATTTGTAGAGGTTTATTCTTAGTGAGGTCTTGTAACAAAACTATGAAATGAGGCTTCTATATAATTGTAGAAATTCAGCGCAAATTTTTGCTTTGAGCACTTAACCTGAATTAGAATTTGAAGATACCACACAAAGTACACCAGAAAAAGGACATCATATGCCCATGTGTTAGCAGCCAACATTCCAGAACCATCTCTCTACTACATACTTTGAGCAAGAGGATCGTAGCTTACTCTAGAAAAGGAGAGGAAAAAATTCCTAATAAACAGTTTGAGTCTCAGAAGGTAATCAAAGGAATATACACATGTAATTATATTATAAAAAAAGTATATCTGAATCTGTGAAAGAGAGAGAGAGAGAAAAAAAATTATTTTGAAAATATTTCGAGGGATTGCTTTCATTTCATCAATTTGTTGCATAAAACCTTTTGTGCATGTGTGTATGTATGTGCAATAAATTGATAAAGAGGGAGAAATCCTTGAATATTAAAAAAAAAAAAAAAATCTGTCACACATTCAGGTATTCCTCTTTTGTATAATCCTTATAAGCAGTCTAAAGAAACCTTGATATCCGATGCCATTCATTATAATAATTCATTATAATTCATAATACTGAATCCCAAAAGAAATCCATAGGATTAACTAAGAAACAACTCTCTAATGCAATATACTTTGTTGATTTCAAAGGATGTCCATATTACAGTAGAACCTCCCTGGAATGGACACCTAATTGCAGAGCCAAAGTGTACTTTAGGGAAAAGTGTCCTTTTATCAGAGAGTGGCTAAATAGTAAAAATGGAATTTTGTCAATGAAAACAGGCCTTTTTTTTTTTTCTTTTTGCTTATCCCTAGTACACGTGGTACAGGCCATGATATTCATGGTGGGTAGAAGTAGGCAACTGCTTTTACTGTAAGTGCACCACATGTCTAAACATGTGAAAAGTAGTTTGACTTTACACTTACAAATGTGCCAGAGCCCCGTACTGTCCATTGTAGATAGATGTACTCTAGCATGAGTGTCCTCTCATGGCAGTTCTACTGTACAACACATACATGGGTAGACCAGTAGAACTATAATAATATGAATGAATGAATGAATATAAAAGGAATGTCTTGAATAAGGATGAAAGATCCCAAATTTACAATCAAGGGAAACTTGTTAAACTTCAAAGGAAGTAAATGTCACTACTATAGTGTGTGTATACATCAGACTTGTGTTCTTGTATCTATAGAGGGTGTAAGAGCATATAAATAAAATAATGGAATCACCAGTATGAAAATATAGAAAAATAATCTTCCCAAGAATATATATAGAAAATGAATTTTTCAAACCTAAGTCAGATGAAACTATCCAAGACATGTATATATTCAGAATCAATGATCATCAATGAACCTATAATCCATTAGCTTTATATTTCTAGTTTTAACTTCTCACGTCTATTTTACTTAGTTTTTAGCTTGGATCTTGTTTTTATCTATTTTATTTCATTTTACCTTTGCTCAAATGATAATTACAATTTGGGTTATAGATTAGTAAAAAAAGAGGTAACAAATTCAAATTATTGAAATGTTTGTGGTGTTTTGGTAACAGTGTTATTACCATCATCAGACAAAAGTACTGAAAACTTTTGTCTGAAAACAATGCTGTTACTGAAATGTCAAGAACATTTCAATAATTTGCATTTGATCTTATTATTTTTACCTCTTAATTTTGGGTCTGAAGAAAGGAGTTCTTCCCTGAAAGATCTCCAAGTTCTAACAAAGAATATTGTTGGGAGATAACTTTGGTTTATTCTTGGTGTGGAGGAGTCAGGGTCAGTGGAAGGGTGGTCTAAACTGTTGGTTTTTGACCACTACGACCCTGGATCAAATCTTCCTTTGGACACTTTTTCTAATAGAAAAAAAAAAAGCACAAAATGGTCCATATTCTTGAAAAAGTTCAACCTCACCAGCAAGTTAAAGTAACCAAATGGGGCTCTGGTACACTTTTAAGTACAAAATTCAAACCCCCTACCATGTTTATCATGGCTTGTACCACATGTACTGGAGAGATAATAATTTTTAAAAAATTCATTCTGTTTAATGAAAATATGAAAAATGAAAAGGGGCTTCTGTGTTAATCTTAGAAATTTTACCCATATTTTTGTGTTGTAAGCACAACTCTTTCACCTAAAGGATGAACCAACAAATACAATAAAAACGACAAGGCACAATTTGGATTATTGATTATTAACACAAGGTAATAAGACCAAATCCAAATAAATAAATAGTGTGTGACTTTTCGGTAACAGCATTGTTACCATCTTCAGACAAAAGTACACAAGCGGATAAGAAACAACAACAACGACAACAAAAGTACTGAATGAGAAAATTTGGAAATATCTTTATTTACGGGGCTGCTAACCAAAATAAAATGATTTTGAACCCCAATGGCCGCGTAAAGCGGAATATATGCAAAGCACTATGACCAGGCTGGGGACAGGATCTCCATCAGGGAAGAGGCAGGTTGGGCCGGATTGGGTCCGAGGAGGTCAAGAGGCAGGAAGAGGGTGGGAAGACTAGAACTTTGCAGCTCTAGCTCTGGCAGTTGGGCAAGACATTGATCGTGCCTCGTAGTCGGCAGAGAAACCCTTGGCTCAGCAGTTGGCGCACTTGCCCATGCGCGCGGGTTGGCGAGAGTTGGACAGCTTCGGCCTTGGTGGTCATCAGAGGCGCAGTGGAAGCAGGCGACCGTAGCCTTGGTGCACCTATCGGCGTTGTGGCCATAGCCACAGCAGTGATAGCAGATGCGGACAGACTCCTCGTAGTTCAGGATCATGTGGTCCACAATGATCCTGCCGCGTCTTCCAATGGACTTGTAGGAAACCAAGTCCAGCTCGATGAAGGCCGTGTAGGTGCCATTTCTGGTCAGAGATCTGTATGCCATTCAGACAGACTTGTCTCCAGGAAGCTGGCTTAGGGCATCAGTGGAAAGAAAGGCCTTGACAATGTCCTCATCCGTGGTTTCCGCCACCACGTTGAAGAGGCAGATTCTTGGGAGGAATTGCCTCTGTTCCCGGACTTTCAGGCCTTAGCTTGTTGTCCAGGGCAGAGCTGATGGCAGGAATGGCCTCTGGAGTGTTGGAGTGCAGCACCAGTTTCCCCTGGTGCGCAGAGATGCCCAGACGCCTTGGGGCAGAGTGTGGGCAGCGTGGACAGCTTTGAGGATGTCCCGTGGGTCAGCCTGCGGGTTATCTGTAATAACCACGATGTGGGCCGCAGATTTCTCTCCATTGAGTGTGCCTTTGGCAACGGTAGGCTTGGGGGCACGGGAAGATGCAGGCTTGGCTGGAACCAGTGATTTGGTCCTCTTAGTGAGCAGGTTTGATGCCTCTGGCTGCTTCCTCTTGATTGGAGCAGGATCTGGCTTCTTGGGAGCAGGTGCTGCCACAGAGACAGCAGCTGGAGCGGGGGTGGCAGACTTGATGGGCTCGGTCTGAGTGCTAAAGTCCTTGCAGGTGGGAGCAGGGCCAGTTTGAGTGGTTTGGCAGGTGATCTTGGGCATCCATGATTTCATCCAGCTCCAGGAAGTCATTCATGGTGCCCACGAGGTTCTTCACATCCCTAACTAGGCACTTGATTATTCTCACCTGAAAGGATTTTTTTGTATTATTTGTTTGCTAATAAACTATTTTCAATTATTTCGATTTTGGTCTTCTCTTTATTTACAAATTTTTTTCCACTGCTCTATACCTAAATTTTGTACATTTTCAGTTGCCGTCGTCGCCTCTGTAATACCTTTTTAGTGGTAAAGTTGAATTTAAACAACAATCAACTGTCTAAATTTGAACACAAGGTAATAAGACCAAATCCAAATAAATAAATAGTGTGTGACGTTTCGGTAAAAGCGTTGTTACCGAAACGTCACACACTATTTATTTATTTGGATTTGGTCTTATTACCTTGTTTTTATAATCTATAATCCAAATTGTGCCTTATCAATGTCTAAGTTTGAATTTTAAATGGGTCGAATTACAGTTTTTTATATGATAGGCCATAGTTTAGGACATCAAAACAGGTCGAATTATCGTGTGTCGAATTAATAAGGTTATTCTGTATATCTATATATATAAAAATCAATGTTTGTATGTTTGTCTGTTTGTATGTCCGGTATACAAATTCACAGTAGTTCACTAATTCAAACCAAAATTTCCATACATAGGTAAAAAAATACGGGGAAAACGATAGGCTATTTTAAAATATATATAAATCAATTATTAAAACTATATATTCAAATTATTCTACTTAGCTCACGAACAGCGCCCTCTATCAAAGATTAGATTAAATTATGCTGATGCAAACAAATAGATAATGCTAATAACAAACAATTATAAAAAAAATCTTATCTAAATATATATCACTCGGGTAGATATGCCCACGGGTCAATCCCGGAGCGAAGCCCGGGTCACCCATCTAGTATAAAAATAAAAGTGTAGTTTTTTGAATAAGGTCCTTTGAATGAATTCATTCCTTTTATACGTTGTCTTATCGGCAATATAGTTGTGTTGTTTGCAATTTTATTTGCTGATTTGTTTAATTTTCTTTTTTTTTTCCACTCTAAATATACAGTTAAACCTGTCTATAGCGCCCCCTCTTGGGACTCACCAAAATAGGGTGCTAAAGAGAGGGGGTGCTATAGACAGGTCACCTTTAATGTAAATCGCATCTTACTTTAAAATCGGGCGCTATAGAGAGGAAGGCGCTATTTAGAGGGGGCGCTATAGACTGTATTTATTTAAACTTTTCAACCAATGCTTATAGTTTCTTTCCTGAAATTGCTTACCAAACATGAGTCAGTGTTTCCTCAGTTTTAACAGTGTGAAGTGTAAGATTGTGGAGGAGCAAAATAAATCCCTACTGAATTTCTCAATAGCCTTACTCCCAGAGGAATTGCTCCACACCAGTTAAACTCTAGGTTGGTGCTATTGTTATGCTTCCGAGAAATTTTAATCCTAAGCAGGGTCTTTACAATGGCACACATAAGGTGATACAGTGCATGTGCTCGCATGTCCTTGAAGCACAAATAAAGAGAGGGACTAATGTTGGACACACTGTATTGGTGTCAAAACATCTTTGGCTCCTTCAGATATCAGCCTTCCCTTCATTCTGAAGAGGCATCAGTTTTCACTAAGGTTGGCTTTTGCTATGACTATAAATAAAACTCAAGGTCAAACCTTTGGGTCTCTTGCTACAAGAGCCTGTGTTTACGCATAGCCAGCTCTATTTGGCTTTTTCACGTGTGCGAACTTTGGATAGCATACATATAAAGTTGAACCCATGTATAAATAAAACTAAAAATTCATTTTTAATGAGTCCGTTAGATTAATTCCTTTTATAGGTAGTCTCCTTTGCAATATAGTTGGCAACTTTATTTTTTAAATTTATTTTTTATCTTTTTTTTTTTTTTTTTTTTCATTTTAAATATATTTATTTAAAATTTTCACCAATGCCTATAGTTTCTCACCAGAAAGGATTTTTTTTGGTATCTTTTTTTTGCTAATACACTATTTTCAATTATTTTTATTTACTTATTTTTCCCATTGCCCTATAATATATAAATTCTGTACATTTAAGCCGGCGCCGCCCACCTCTGTAATACCTTTTTAGGAGCGAGGTTGTATTTAAACAAAAATCTACTGTCGAAATTTGAATTTTAAAATGGTCGAATTATTGGAAGAGTCAGATTATCGATAGTGTCGAATTACAGTTTTATTATATGATAGGCCATAGGTCAGGGCATTAAAAAATGATTGAAATATCATGTGTCGAATTAACAAGGTTATACTGTATATATAAAACTATAAATGTAGTTTTTTTATGAAAGCCTTTAATTTAATTCATTCCTTTTATATGTTGTCTTATCTTCAATATAGTTGTGTTGTTTGCAACTTTATTTTCAAATTTGTTAAAACTTTTCTTTTTTAATTTTAAATATTTTTTAGGCATAGGCACCAATGCCTATAGTTTCTCACCTAAAATAATTTTTTTTGTATTAATTGTTCACAAAAACTATTTATTATCAATTATTTTGATTATCGGTCTTCTCTTTATTTACCTATTTCCCCACTTCTCTATACATTAATTTTCTACATTTTTCCATGTGCTGTCTAATATGTTGTTAATTATAAGGTTTGTTGTGGATGATATGATTCCTTTCTCATTTTGATATATAAATATATAAGATCAGACCGAATGTATATACTTAGAAAGTATTTTTTACTCACCCTTATATTTGAAATGCTGCTTCTTGGAAATAAGATTACACTAATTGCAATTTTTAAGCCACTAGTAAAAAATAAATAGTTTAGGCAACAATGTTACACAGAACACATAGTACTATCTGTAGTTTAAGGATGAATTTCTATAATTAGTCAACTTGAAGATGAAAAACATGTCTCATCTATTCTTATTTGTTTATTTTTATCCATAGTAGACGTGCATGCCATGGTCGGTAGTAGTTAGTGACTGCTTTTACTGCAAGTGCACCCTATGTCTACACATGTGGAAAGCAGTTTGACTTCATCAGTGATGAACCTTCCCAACAATTTTGGAAATTTGATCGACCAATCAATGCCACTCTATCATTCATATTTTTCATCTTCAGTTCACTGATTGTAGAAATTTATTCTACAGTAGAACTATACCCCTTTGTTAAGGATACCTAGTTGTAGAGTCAAAGTGTTCTTTAGTGAGAGTTTTCCTCTTACCAGAGAGTTGCTAAATAGTAAAAATGGTAATTATGGCTATGCAAACTGTCCTTTGTAGATGTCTTCTAGACAAAGTGTCCCCTCATGGATATCCTACTATAGTCGAGATTAAAAGAAATAGTGTTTAATAATTTGGCCCTCAGAATACTGAAGGGGAAGGGTGTTCTGTTTATTGATGTACAAGTCACTCTGTAATAATGGTGTTTTTATGATTTTAGATGCTTCTATATAATTCTACAAGTAGGAAAGGCAATTGATTGATTCTTCCAAGCTTATCCTCTTTTTCTAAATAACTTATCTTCCTTACACAGTAGAACCTCCCTGAGGGGACACTCACACTCTCTAGAGGACACCTCTCTACAAAGGACAGTTTTCATTTGCAAAATTACCATTTTTACTATTTAGCAACTCTCCAGTAAAAGGACACCTCTTCCTAAAGAACACTTTGGCTCTGCCTATAGGTGTCCTTTACAGGGAGGTTCTACTGTATATATGTTGTGTGTTTTGAAAATAAATACAAATTTATAAAAGAGAAATATAAATATATATTTTTCATTATTCCAAAAAGATAATTGTGAACTGAACACCTCAATGGAGAACATTTACAAGCAATTCTAAACACAAGGTAATAATCTATAATCCAAATTGTGCCTTATCATACAAGAAATTCTTTTTTATAATATTTTGGTATGCTTGCTTGTATGTAAACATTTAATTGTAACTATTATCCCTATTTGGTCTAATTTATTATTGTATTTTGTGGACCAATATATTTGAAGTGAACACCACATATATGTAGGTATCAGCACATTTTCCTGCACTGTGTGAGTGAGGCAAGCATTTGTAATGTTTGTTTATTGAAGTATTTTCAAGTAGTTTTATGTTGTCGGATTTATTTTCAAGCGTTATTAATTTGTAATGGTGGTCTACTCTGTCTGACAACCAGGTGAGAACTGATCTATCATCATCTAGATCTCATCACACAAGTACAGTAAAATCTCACCTTAGAATAGATTGGGACTCATTACAGGCTGTAAAACTTGTATTCCTGACATGAGGGAGGGATGTCCAGTGCCTGCTTCCGACATAGCACTGAGAACCCGACCCCCGAGTGCCCCCAAGCCTCCTGTCCCCACAACTGAGGAAGAGGAGGAAGAGATGTCAACCCGGTCTCTACCCGCCCCCACCTCTAAGCCTGGTCAAAAGAAGGGGGCCGCCTCCAAGAGTGCAGAAATGGTGGTTGCCTCCCGAGTTAGCTCCATCTCCAGCAATGGAGACTCTCCTCTAGAGAAGCCCAAGTCAAGAGTCAGTTCTGTCAGCAGCAAGAGACAACAGAACCATAGTTCTGATGAAGACCCCATAGATGGATCCTTGCTGCCGCAGGAGGTGGTGGCTGACATGGAAGAAGAGGATGAAGACAACTCTATCACCTCAGAGGACTCCGACCTCGGACATCAAGAATCCTTCCGACAAGAGGGAAGCCTGAAAGTCATCACCCAGACCCTCGATGTCCGGAGCTTTGGGAATGGCAATGCTGCAAGCCCACCCTACATGGAGGAGCATGACATCAGACATGCTGACAGCGAGGATGAGTCCCTTGCATCATCAGGCAAGGTGAGACTGCCAGATGGACATTGTTGTTTTGCCATTCTGTGCCTTTGTTTTTTATTTTTTGAAATTTAAGAGTCCTCATGACTAGCAATAACAGGGAAAACCAAGATTGATTGTGATTGATGAAGGTTTTCAGTGGAATGATTATACACATCTCACACACCTGTAGATAGCAAGTTCCAACAACAGATGACTATGTGCAGCCCCCTCACTTCCAATTCATGAGGGACAATGCCCAATATGAGTCCCCAGTACGAGGTTCATTGGTGACCAAGTTGTCGAATGACCTGCTGCTTGAGAACCACGAGACTCTTTCTGACAACCAGGTGGGAACTGATCTCTCAACATTTGGTTTCAACCACACTAGGTCTTATCACACAAGTACAGTAAAACCTCGCCTTGGAGTGCACCCTAATGGGACTGACCATTTGATTCACTATATTGAGCCATGGTTCAATACAAATGGTATCACTAATATTGAAGATTATTTTAGAGTTGTTATAAGGGAAGATTTGCTCTATCCCCAGAATGTTTTAGTGAGGTCTACTCTCTTTCATAAAAATTGAATATATTCAATAATATAAACTATTTTAGGTTAAAAAAAAAATTCCTTCTCTTTAAAAGATAAATATACATACTCAAAATAGTTTATAATTTCTAATGACGCACCTTGTAAATGAGTTGAATATGTATTTTGCCTGGACTCTAGGTTGTGGTTTCAATTGAACAACTCAAAGGTCTCCACTACACAATTAATCTGTGTGTGAGGCAGAAGGCCGAGGAGCCCCTGTCAAGCCCCGAGGTGCTCTCCTCCTCCAGCACCAGCATCAGTGTCCCCCAGCAGGAAACTGAGAAGAATGAGGATTCCCTGTGTGAGAGTGAGCCAGAGGTTAGTTGTTGCTCTGGTCGGCAGATTGTATCCAATGGCTAAGTGTCCCAGGGTTACTTAGTACAGGTACCCTATTTGAGCTAGCCATCCACTTCACCTCTGTTCCCAGAGTAGATTCTTAATTTGATTGTTAGACAAGGCCCAAGCTGAGAGAGAAAGAGAAGAGAGAGACTTGTGTATACCTATAACTTTGTCCATTAGCCTCCTCCCTCTTCCCACTCACTACCAACTTTAATTACCATCTTATCTAGGTCTTTCAGCCCTGGGTCAGAGAACATGTATTATATCCAATTTCAAACACAAGGTAATAAGACCAAATCCAAATAAATAAATAGTGTGTGACGTTTCGGTAACAACCATTCAGTACTTTTGTCTGAAGATGGTAACAACGCTGTTACCGAAACATCACACACTATTTATTTATTTGGATTTGGTCTTATTACCTTGTGTTTATAATCTATAATCCAAATTGTGCCTTATCTATATCCAATTTCTTTAATTCAACACCCCAAGTGATCAGATTTTTTGTTGAATTAAATTCAATGTTGAATTATAGTTTGAATTTAATTCAACAAAAAATCTGATGTTGAATTATAGTTTAATAAAATAAAGTAAATAGGCTGAGATTGGGGTAAGTGAAAAATTGGTTGATTGAAGTAAGTGTTGAATAATAGTCGGTTTTTTTGAATTAAATATTCAATATATCATTTCGTATCTCTTCTGAAGTGTGAGATTTTAAAACCAAGCTATTAAATGACCAGTGACAAAAAAAGAAAGGCTGTATAGAGAGTACTCTCAGTTAGCTATTCCAACAGCACCAAGTGTTTTGTCCATAGGAGATTGCAGTAGTGTACATCAAGTCTGATCTGGACAATAGGCCGACCCCTTCTCCCCCCCATAGGACCAGTCCTACCAACCTTGTCACTGAGCTGTCAAGAGAACAAATTCCCCTTGAGGAGATTGCGGCTTTCACCAAGGTAAAACTACTCACTGGTCTCCTTTTTTTTTAAGCCAGTTTATTTTTAATGTTTATAAGAACAGAAATTAAAATTCTTGGGAGTTTTCTTGTTTTGTATCTATATTTTAATGGAAAATTTTTGTAGGTCCTCTTCAAAGTGTTAGAAACTCATGGTCCACACAAAGAATTAACAAATAAAGAACTGCTAACTGGAACCACATAATGTCTACTCGATGGACTCTAACAATCACTGGAACCACATTGTTCTAGCCATATAAAACAGCAAGTTTCCATTTAAGACAGGTTTTACTCTTCTATATCTATAAATGAATTATAATATATATTTTACTTATATCGTATAACCTCCATGAGAGGACATTCACGCTAGAGGATACCTCTCTCTAAAGGTCACCTAATTGCAGAGTCAAAGTGTCCTTTAGGGAGAGGTGTCCTCTTAAAGGGGAGTTGATAAATAGTAAAAATGGTTATTTTGCAAATGAAAACTGCCCTTTCAAGAGAGGTGTCCTCTAGCGCTAGTGTCCTCTCAAGAAGGTTCTACTGTATATACTTCACATGGTACACAAAAAATGATTCTCATGGTGGGATGTTGGTGACTGCATTACATGTTTAGACATGTAGGAAGCATTTTGATTTGGAAATAATTTTTAGAGATATCTGTTTTTTTTTTTCCATTAATTTATTTTTCTTAGGTATCCGACCCTATCTAACACATTCAGGTCTGACATTTTTAAGCCCCTAAATTTGTTAAAATACTTTTATTAAGAGCATCATTGGATAAGAATAGTTTTAGGTTATTTCAGCCAATTTCATTCAACCTGTCTTGTGAGGAGTGCATTTTTGCTTGGAGATCTCTAAAGATAGATTTTACTAGAGTGAAAAAAAAAACCCTTAAAATTATTTTATCCCACTGAATTTTAAAAGAATTGATATTATTGAACAAATATGCAATTACAATTGTTAAATGCCAACCTGTGCAGAAATATGATCCCGTATTTAAAAAAAATTAGCTACCCATTTTTTTGTGTGAAACTATAACACTAGATGAAAGGTCCATTCAATGAACAGGTCTAGAATGACAGCCATGATTAACTAAGGATTTATCTTTAACAAAGCTAAAACAATAAAATATAAAAACTGTCCTGTGTAGAGGTGTCCTCACATGGAGGTTCTATTGTATATAATGTTCTAAATCCTACTTTTGGCCAAGACCAGCCTGAATAACCTTGGCGACCAAGGTTTCCAATTAGTGCGCATGTGTCACTAAAATCCATGTAACTTTGAAGTGTATTAAAATTACAAGATAATAAGACCAAATCCACATAAATAAATATTGTGTGATGTTTCAGCGGTAACAGCATTGTTACCATCATCAGACTGAATGAGAAATAATATCACAACATGTTCTTAAATAGTACTGTTATCAAGTGTGTGGTCGCACACTTACCATGTAGTTCTAATCTATAATCTAAATTGTGCTTTATCATTTATTAAAATTATAAAAGATGTTTTTGCATTTATATTATAAAAGTTTTCAAGTAAGAATTACTCTTGATCTGGCTTGTATCAAAGATATTCAGAGAAAGGTGATTCTTAATTGAAAGCTAGCATTTTAAATTTAAAAAAGGCACTTTTAGTGGAAAAAAAATCTTTATAATTTTAATAACTTTTACAATTTTACCTTAAAGCATGACTAAAAGTTTTTTCAAAAAGGATTGATGAGTAGGTCCTGTTACCTTTGAGCCACGTTTATTGGCATAGGAGTATCTTTCTTCAACCCTTTTGGCTCACTTTCAGCCCAAATGTCTTGGAGAGAGAGAATTACCATATGGATGAAGAACACAGAAGTAGTTTTATCGATGGTAGTTTTCTCAATTCCTCTCTCACCACCATTCTTCTTTTGTCCTGCTCCTCCTTTATCTAAAATTGCTCATCCTCTTGAATCCACCTCTGTCCAACCTCCATGTTCCTACTGTTGTAAAGGCCAGACTGGTGTTTCTACCATTGCCAATACACTTGCTGAAATATTAGCAATATACGTAGATGTGTTTTGATCCAAATTATAATAGGAGGAATTACCATTACTAAGAAGAGACCAAAGGTATTACAGCCTGTTGAAGGACGTTGTTGTCCGAAAGCTCACCAAGCTACCTCTTCAATAAAGAAACTCGTCACTTTTACCTTTGTTCTCTTCTTAGTAATACATAGATGTGTTTTCATATGACATCTATCAGTCTATTATAATTCTTTGTGCCTTGTCCTCTTATATAGCTCTAATTTAATATATTTTCCTAGGGTTTTGTGACTAAGTCCGGCGTCCCTACTTCCCGAGGATCCTCAGTGGCCTCACTGGATAAACCTGCTGTCATTGGGGATGGAATAGTTAAGGTAAGTCAGGTCTGTCTGGACTTGATCACAATATATAT
The DNA here is from genome assembly GCA_030710605.1 of Cordylochernes scorpioides. Lineage (NCBI taxonomy): Eukaryota > Metazoa > Arthropoda > Arachnida > Pseudoscorpiones > Chernetidae > Cordylochernes > Cordylochernes scorpioides. The sequence continues at coordinate 39,816,499 of CP092881.1, read as the reverse complement.
AACATATTCCCTCAGCCTCTGAACACTTTCAAACATTCCTGGTCTATAAACACCAATTTGTAGCACTCAGTATTGTAAGATAGCTTGAAGTTGGGAAGCATATTTTTGGATCAATTCATCTAATGGCTTCACAGTTTTTCGATATTTTGACTTCCCTTTGAAGTCTTTGGTTGCGGAAGAGCATGCTCCACAATATACTGTATGTATTTGTGTATATTTCTAGTGCCCTCACAAAGAGCTCTCAGATAAACAATTTCTTAAAATACAGTCGAACCTCTTTAATTCAACACCCCAAGGGATCAGAGCTTTCGAATGAATTAAAGGAAGTGTTGAATTAAGGTTAGATGATTAGCTAATCATCTAACGAACTAAAATAATATTTTTTGAAATTGCTTTGTAATATAAATTAATGATATTAATTGAAACCATTGTATGTACTTTTTTTATATTTATTTTTTTATTTTCATGATTAACTTTTAGTATCAGGGACAAAATAATGGCAATAATACATATTTTTTAAACATAAATAATTACAAATAATATTTTATTCTAATTGAATATTATAGCAGTTGAAAGGAAATAAATATAGAAAATAAAAAGAAAATTTAAAAATAATATTTAAAAAGAATCATGAAGATCTTTTTAAAAATTCCTTTATAGATGTCTGTTTTTGCACTGAAATCCTATTCAGGATGTATTCCAGATGATCTATTTAAAAAAATATGCATGTCTTTCTTTCTCTGGAATGTTTTAAATAACAAATAGTTTTATTGTATTAAAGGCATCCACTGCTGCTGCAAGTGTTATTGAGTTTGTGTTTAAAACTTTTATAATAACACGGAAATGGAATATTGAAATAAAATATAATCATGATCATTGTGGCTACATTTTATGAAGATTTATTTATTTAAAAGGAAATTATTTGTAATTTTAAAATAACTAAAATATTTCAATGCTGAAAATTAAAAATAAAATAATATTATTAATTAGAGCATGAAGTCTAAATTCCTGCGTAAAAAAAATAAAACAATAACACTCGCGACATTGCGCAACGGTGAAACTTAAACTAACAGAGGCCGATCCTATCGGCCCCCGCCGATCGGCACCGCCATAATACCTTTTTAGCTGTAAAGTTGTATGTAAAAAACATTCATCTGTCGAAATTCGAATGTTAAAATGGTCGAACTATTGGAACTGTCGTATTATCGATACTGTCGAATTACAGTTTGTTATTTGATAGGCTGGAGGTCGGGACATCAGAATATGGTCGAATTAAGGTAGAGTGTCGAATTTGCGTGTGTCGAATTAACAAAGTTATACTGTACTTACACCGAGATTTCCTGGAAACTGTGCCAGCTAGATAAGTAGAACTAGCACCAAACTTCCCATATTCATACATATAGGAAGTTTTTCTGTCCCTTCGCTTCTTTAAAAATGATGTATACAAAAAAAAAAAGGATTGAATATAAAAATCCAATGGCTAATGAGAACAAAATCCTATTTTTTTAGCACAATGATTCCAATAAATTATTATAGCATTGCCAAAAAAAAGATTTTGCTTTACTCAAGTTTTACATAGCCTAAAAAATTAAAATAACTTTCACAATCAAAACACAACTCTATAGTTTTTTGACCACACACACAGAGGCCATTTCCATAAATAAACCTTCCAAAGATGTTCATATAAGCAGAATGAACAATGAGATAGCTGTGGCAGTTTGGTAGATCATGAAATAATGGCATCCATTGATATGCTCTACTCATCCCCGACAGACACCATCAAAAGTCTCAAGCTTTACAAGCTTGATACCTTAATATGATTGAGTGGAGATAAGAAAGAAGATGAAATAATGGGAAGGGTCACCACTGCCATGCACTTCTAATATTGATAAAAGTTATAGAAATGATACTTACTGCAAGGTTTTTTTTTTTTTTCATATTTGGGTCTTGCCCTTTCTCAAAACCTGTAGTTAAATAGTAAAATCTATAAATATCATGATCTGTTTAATGGGATTTTAGAAATTTAATCCTTGGTATATAATTTTAAAATAGACACATTTAAAATAATTAGATGATAAGGCTTTACAAGCTTGATACCCAAATATGATTGAGTGGAGATAAGAAAGAAAAATAAGATGATAAGGCACAAATTGGATTTTATAGATTTGAAACACAAAGTAATAAGACCAAATCCAAATAAAAAATAGTGTAAGACGTTTCGGCAACAGCTTTGTTACTGAAATGTCACACACTATTTATTTATTTGGATTTGGTCGTTTTACCTTGTGTTTAAAATAAGTAGAAAAAAAAATTAAATTATCCACTACTCTACCTTTAGTTTTCTTTATTTCTGATGTTTCTGGGACCTACTTCACCGTTTTCAAGAAAAAACAATCTTATAATGTTTACCTTTTGCCTAGTTCCACAGTGGGTCACCCCCAATAGTTTAAATCAAATAGTTAATAATAGATATATGTTTTAAAATTTTAATAGATTTTGTAGAATGTTTTTCAGTAATAGATAGCCTGGGCTGTAATAACTGGTATATAGCTATATGCTGTAAATAGCTCTAAATTTCTGTTCTTATTTGTGATGTTCACTAATACTCATTATAGGGTAAATAAACCGTTAACCAATTGACAAATACATTAATAATTTCTATTTATAATAACTAAAATCATATTAATAATTTCTGTAAATAAGCTCCCAAACTTGTGTATGCATGTAAGTATCCAAGACGGATATCGCGTGCTTTGTAAATGATAATAAAAAAAAAAAATAATAAAAAAAATAAAATAAAATAAAATGTCGGAAATGAAGAAAAATAAATGTTTTGAAATGGATAAAATTAATCATATTTATAAATAGGAAATAAAACATTAATACACGAATGTTTTTTTTTACACATATGTTTTCTATATATAGATGGTGCTTTATATATATTTATAAATCCAACCTGCAAAATGTTTCTTTTTTTTTTTATAGAAAAAAAAAGGAGTACATTTTTGACATATAGATTTAAAGATATTTTAACATATTACTAAAAAAAAATACTAATAGGAATTGCAATATTATCAAAATTAATAAATCAATCGGTGTTCAACTCTTTTTTTTTTTTTTTGTAAATTCATTGAAATGTAAGAGGATTTATTTCCCATAGTTTAAACAGATGGTTTGTTCTCCAGGTGGAAGAAGAGAAAGAAGAGAAGGTGAACACTTCATCCTCAGGTGCAGAGCAAGTTCCACAGAACCAGAATAAAGGTGAGAATGTTGACCAGCAAAGTTAGTTCACTTACTGTCACAATTTGTTGGATAAAAAATCATGAAATCACAAGAGACATCTTATATATATAAAAATCAATGTTTGTAAGTTTGTTTGTATGTCCGGTATACAAATTCGCAGTAGTTCACTAATTCAAACCAAAATTTCCATACATAGGTAAAAAAATACGGGGAAGACGATAGGCTATTTTAAAAAATATATAAATCAATTATAAAATTATATATTCAAATTATTCTACTTAGCTCACGAACAGCGCCCTCTATCAAAGATTAGATTAAATTATGCTGATGCAAACAAATAGATAATGCTAATAACAAACAATTATTAATTGATGAGGCACAATTTGGATTGTAGATTATAAACACAAGGTAATAAGACCAAATCCAAATAAATAAATAGTGTGTGACGTTTCGGTAACAGTGTTGTTACCATCTTCAGACAAAAGTACTGAATGAGAGAATTTTACCACAGCATGCTTTTAAATAGTTCCTGTTATCAAGTGTGTAAACAAGATAACAGATAAGAAGATATTTATCTGATAAACAGATGGGATAAACACCTGATGATTATTATTCTTAGAATTAAGTTTTTTCAAATATAATTAAAAGCATATCTAGAAATATCATTTATATTTTCTCTTTCTTCCATTCTGTTAAATGTGCTACAATTAACAGAATGGAAGAAAGAGGAAATATAAATGATATTTATAGATATGCTTTTAATTATATTTGAAAAAACTTAATTCTAAGAATAATAATCATCAGGTGTTTATCCCATCTGTTTATCAGATAAATATCTTCTTATCTGTTATCTTGTTTACACACTTGATAACAGGAACTATTTAAAAGCATGCTGTGGTAAAATTCTCTCATTCAGTACTTTTGTCTGAAGATGGTAACAACGCTGTTACCGAAACGTCACACACTATTTATTTATTTGGTCTTATTACCTTGTGTAAACAATTATTTAAAAAAATCTTATCTAAATATATATCACTCGGGTAGATATGCACACGGGTCAATCCCGGGGCAAAGCCCGGGTTCACCCGTCTAGTTCTAGATAAGCAAGACATTTCAAGATACCTCTGTGATAATGTGTTTATTCATCAACACCATATAGTGACATCTCCATTACAGAGGACAGCTGTCATTGAATGGCATTTCACCTGTTCCATGTGATTCTCTTCACCTCTTTGTATCTTCTAATTTGTCCCATTAAGGTTTGCTATAGCAATGTTTTACTATTGTTCGTGGCTTGAATGTTCAGTAAAAGATACTAAGAAGCACTTTGCCACTTGTCTTGAATTATTTTATTGTCTTTTGGTTTTAGAGTTAGGAGTAGCTACCACATGATTTTAGAATACATGAATTTGACTTAGATTTTGATACTAGTGGTAGAGAGAGAGAGAAAACAAAAAACTATTAATTAACCAAACTGGAAATTTACATACATGTTGATTGCTTTAAAATTTACATATTAAAGATTTATATTGTACAATTGAATTTAGAATATTTTGGCTTAATTTTCATATATAAAATTGAATTTAAGGAAATTATTAACTATAGGATCCAACATACTCCCCCGGCTGGGAAGAGATGACCAGAAAATAAAAAATAAAAAAAATAAATAAAAATAAAAAAGAGTTCCAATAGTATAGATGCTGGACTAATTGATTCCGACTATGTAGCTAAGATTACAATTCTCATTGTTTGAAAGGTAATGGAATCAGCTTCCATCTTTGAGTATCCGATTGAGGTGAATCTTGGATGAGATTTTCAGATTCGTTGGCCAGTTCTCTTTCGGGAACTGCTGGATTATCAGACTCTGCGGCTGCTAAGTCGGATTCAATAGGATCTTCCCAAGGTTTTGATTCAGCCTTTATGCATAAGCCTTGTTCGGTCGATTCCTCTAAATGTTCTTTGGAGAGTTGTCGACTTTCTGCCGCCTTCTCAAAATCTTCCAGATTGACCGCCTTTTCTAAAGCTTCGGGTCTTAAGACTTCTTTCTTCAAGATTTCTGGCCATTCTATATATGCCGATGAACTGTAATTTTCATCGTCGTCTTCAGATTCCTTGACGTCTTCTAAGCATAGAGAATCGATGGGCTTCCAGCGGGATAATTTTGCCTTTTCACCGCTCTGTAGATAATCCTTTGTTGATGTATCCACAATTTCAACAGGTACAACTTTCTCTTTGCTTGACGATTCATTAGCTTCTGTATAAACATTGATTATGCCACTGGTAGCCTCTTTAGGTCGATTAAGATCAGCTTCAACTACATTGAGGTGAGCTGAGTCATCATGGCACAGTTCTTTCTTATCCAGAGCTTCTGCACTGACCACTGGTTCTTTCGAATATTTGCCTTCCGAATTATCAATAACCGAAACTTCGGAGATTTCAATCTTTGGAGTCCCGATATCTTTGTTAGACTCTTCGTCTTCAATGACAAAAGTGGTTTCTAAAATTGAAGAATCTTCTTGATTCTCATCAATAGCCTCAGGAATGTCGGCATTCTCAGTTAAGAGATTTTTGATAAGTGATTCCTGGCGTGGGGATTTTGGTTGTAAGAGAGGGAATTTTTGATTTTCATTTAAATAGGAATACTTGAGTCTACCTCCAACTCTTAGAAGTCCTTGAGTGTCTAAGAAGGGATTTAGAGAAGTTAGCTTGTTGGACAGAGGTAGTTGCTTGTTTGACTTCAGTAATTTTATTTCCGTGCAGAATTCAACTTGCTGGATTGATTTGACTGAAACTTGAATTGCCTTTGTTAATTCTCTTGTTGTCAAAGGTCCTTTCTGACGAATTGGATCAAAGAGGAGGCAATTGTAGTAGAATCTCCAACACCAAGCTGTTATTCGGATCAATTTGGTAATTGTGGAATACCTTTCAATGAATTCTAGATTTAACATAGTTTCTGAATTTTGAATTAAGGTTGTTTGATCCAACACTTGACCTTCACCGACTTCTTCTTGAATGATATTGAGGTTTACTTGGGTTGGTGAAGAAGGAATATATCGAACATTATTTTCTTGAAGCCAAATAGGACCCCGCCACCAAATTCTATGATTGACCAAGTCTTGAGGCATGCGCAATCAGCTGGATTATCTTGACTGGATACATGGAACCAATCAGTGATTTGAGTCAAATTTTGAATTGACGACACTCTGTTCGAAACAAAGGCCTTCCATCTGCTGGCATCTGATCTTATCCAATCTATGCAGATTTGTGAATCAGTCCACAAAAAGGTTTTGTCAGGTTGAAAAGGAAATGATTCAAGAATGACTTGATTCAGTTGAGCCAAAAGCAATGCTGCACTTAGTTCAAGTCTTGGAATTGTAATGGTCTTTAATGGTGCAACCTTAGTTTTTGAGGTTATCAGATTGATTTTGATCTTTTGAATTTTGAATCTAGTTTTCAAGTAAAAAACTGCTGAATAAGCATTAAGGGATGCATCACAAAATCCATGTAGTTGTAATTCTTCTATTTCAGAAGATGAACTGTTCAGGTATCTTGGTATTTTGATTTCCTTTAGGCACGATAGTTGAGTTTGGAATTTATTCCAATTTGACTTTATATCTGATTCAATTGGTTCATCCCATGAAGTTTTCTCAGCAGGAAGTTGACGTTTTCGCCTATAATAGGGTGGTGGCTTTATCTTAGGAATAATCGAAGTTTCTTTCTTAGATGAGAGTGGTTCACTTGACTGAGAAGCGAGAGGTTGTTCTGGAGTGGATGGTTGACTTGATTCAGAAGGAAGTAATTGGTTTTGTTTAGAAGTAATTTGTGGAGTTAACTTGGAGATACGTGACCTTTTAGATTTACTTGGAATTTCTTCAGATTTACTTGGATTATCTTCGATCTACTTAGATTTTCTTCAGATTTACTTGAATTATCTTCAGATTTACTTGGATTTTCATGTAGCCCTTTTTCCAATGCTTGAGATCTTGAATCACCTAAATTGGGTGTTGATTTAAAAGGGAGATTGACTGAATATCTGCCCTCAATGTCTCTTTTGAGGTTTGACTTGAATAATATCTCACAGGCATTCTTTGTACCCAACTGGGCCTTAGAAATTGGGACATCTTCAAGTTCCCAGAATTTTCTTATGCTGGAATCAAGTTCAGTGGTACAGTGATTGATTACCGAAGTATTCGACTTAATAGTTGAATGGATTCTTCCAGAAACAAGCCAACCTAACTTGGTATTAAGTGCTATAGGATGGTGCTTTAAATCTGTTTTATGACCTAGAATTATTTCTACAAAGGTATCTGCACCCAAAATTAGGTCTATGGGCTTGGTGACATAGAATTCTGGGTCTGCCAAGAGCAAATTTTCTAAATGAGGAAAGTCTGCTGACTGAATTTGGAAGTTTGGAAGGTCTGCAGTTACCCTCCCAACCACAAATGCTCTGGCAGAAAATAATTGATCATTATGATGTGGGGTGAACTCTATTTCAACCTGCGATGTTGTCCTGTTGACAACAATGTCACCTACACCTTTTAGTGTATAAGAATTTTTCCCTTTTTCAAGTCCCAACTTGTGGCAACATTGTTCTGAAATTAGGCTTATTTGGGACCCATTGTCCACTAATGCTCTACATAGCACAAATGAGCCATCCTTCGCCTTGACTTTAATAAGGGCTGTTGACAGTAGAATATTTGTTTCCGTTTCCAAAGGCATCGCATTACAGATGGTATTTGTTGAAATCAACATCTCTTGAGAGGTTGTTGGTTGTGGAATGGATGGTTCAGAGTTGTATTCATGCAGAAGAGTATGATGGTTCTGCTTGCAGTTTTTACATCTTGATGTGATGAGACTTTTGGATATCTCATGATTTGCTCTAAGGCAATTTTGACAAAGTTTATGTTTTTTAACTAATTCCCATTTTTTAGGCAAGGGAAGATTTATGAATCTCTGGCAGTCATTTAGTTTATGAATTTGATGACATAAAATACAATTTTGACCTTTGTTGACATAAAGGCCATGAGCCATCATATTTTTGCTAGAGGTTTTTTGTTCCTGGAACAAAGGAATTCTCATACCTTGCAGGCTTCTAGCATGTTTTTCTAAAAAATTCACAAAGTTTTCAAATGTTGGATATTCTTCATTTTGAAGGGTTAATTCCCATTCTTTCCTGAGGGCTTCACCGATTCTTTTTTCAAAAAAATTGATCAAGATTAGATCTGTTAATGTGTTTTTCTCAAGTCCTAGCACTGAGAGATTTCTAATGCCTTCATTGCAAACATCAAGGATTTCATAGAGAGAACCAGCCGAAATAGATTTTAATGGCCTTATGGAGAATATTTTGTTGATTTGTGAAAAAGCCAATTCTCTTCTGTTATTAAATCTATTGCATAAGGTATCCCATGCTTGCTGGTAGTTTTTGTCAGAAATGGGAAAACCCCGAATCAACATTTCCGCAGGACCCTTAACAGATGCATTTAGATATTGAAATTTTTGTATTTCAGTTAGTGTTTGATTTGAATTAATGGTGGAGTTAAATATTTCTCTAAAACTAAGCCAATTGGCTGAATCACCATCGAAAATGGGTAAATTTATCTTAGGTAAATTAACATTGGATTCGGGCAGTTGTTTATCACTATGAGTATTTTCTTTGGTTTCAATCAAAGATAAAGCCTCTTCAATAGACACCAACATATTAAAAATATCCTTCTTGGCCTTTGAATAATCGTCATATTGTGTATCATCTAACTCTGATTCTAATAATGTGTTGATAACTTGATTTAGGCTAATTTTCCTTTCATTAACTTCTTGTTGGAATAGCTTTAATCCATGTATGTTTTTGGATTCTACAATAGCTTTATTCTCTGATTCCAGATCCTTTATTTCCTGAATAATAAAGTTGAATTTGTGCCGAATTTTAACTTCTGATTTGGGCATGACTTTATTTTAAGAATTTTAAGTTTTCAAATGGCTTACCTTAATTTTTTAAAGTATCCGGCTCGATGAGGGACCATAATGTTCGTGGCTTGAATGTTCAGTAAAAGATACTAAGAAGCACTTTGCCACTTGTCTTGAATTATTTTATTGTCTTTTGGTTTTAGAGTTAGGAGTAGCTACCACATGATTTTAGAATACATGAATTTGACTTAGATTTTGATACTAGTGGTAGAGAGAGAGAGAAAACAAAAAACTATTAATTAACCAAACTGGAAATTTACATACATGTTGATTGCTTTAAAATTTACATATTAAAGATTTATATTGTACAATTGAATTTAGAATATTTTGGCTTAATTTTCATATATAAAATTGAATTTAAGGAAATTATTAACTATAGGATCCAACAACTATATAAGAGGGGGTCATTGGGGGAATGGTATGAGCCGTCGGTTTTTAATAGCCATGACCCAGGATCAAATCCCACATTGGACACTTTTTTTTTCTGAAGAAGAAAATTTTACTGAAGTCCAACCCCACCAGTGAGTGAAAGTAACCAAATGGGATTCTGTCATACTTGTAAGTGAAAAAGTCAAACTGCTTTCTTCATATGTAGACATGTGGTGCACTTAGAGTAAATAGCAGTTTGCTAACTACCCACCCTGATTATCATGGCCTATACCAATGTGTACTGTATAAGAGACCTGGATACATCTTTAGTTGTTGCTAGCCAAGTTGAAGAAGCACCTTGTTGTGAGCAGGCAAGTTCTGGCTGAACTTCAGGAAGAAAAAGAGAAGAAAAGAGGGAAAGAATGAAGAGCTGCCATCCAAGGAGACCAAGAACCTCGGTGAAGGAGATGTTGTGAAGGAAGGTGAGACCTCCCTTTGTTATATACTGTAATATCCTGTTGATTGGGACTACTGGCTGGCTTTAGAATATAATCCTTTGCTAGCAATTTTAGATAATAAAGTAAACGTTTAATTAATAATAGAAAAATGTTTAATTAAAAGATACTCATCCTTAGACTCATCCAATTTAGGGTTTCCATATAATAAGAATTGAAGGAATTATAATCAATTATATAGGATGAATTTATACTGTTAATGAGCTGAAGATGAAAAAGATTTGCAAAGGCTTGGCTCATCAGTGGCGTGAACCTTCCCAGTGATTTTGACAATTCAATCTACCAGATTGCTACAATTATTGTATTCTTTCTGCTTATATAATCTGTATTGGACTGTTTATTCCTGATGATATGGTGTTTTAACAAAACTTTGTGAAAAAAAATCCTCTTTAATTGTAAAAATTTCAAATATTTTTGCTTTAAGCAGAGCTAGTCTGCTTAAGAGACACAACAAATAACCACTTAAAAAATGTGTGAATCTATTCCAAATATGTTATTTCCATATGTTCTCGATATATACAGTAAGGAGAAACCTATCAGATAAGTGACTTGCATCCTGAGAAAAACACATTTGTTGTTAAAATTTAAACTGAATTGATTACCTGACCTCCAATGAAAGGCCAGGAGTATCTGTTTTTTTATAGTGGTCACTCAAGGGAGGCTCTACTCTATGTACAGCACATGTTAGACAGAAATGATTATTTTGCATTTTTTGGGTATACCTGCTTCTTATGTTGCAGTTCCAGTTGATGGAGAAAGATTCCACAACAAGCCCCAGCAAGTGAGTGGTTTTTTTTCTGCTTTTTTTTGTATATATATTTGAAATAAAAGTAATGTAATTCTGTGTATGGGAAGATTTCCAAAGCAAAAAAATGAGATACAGTAAAACCCCGCTAATACGAACCCTGGATATAGCGAACCTTCCCTTATAATGAACCATGGCGATTCCCGATTCCATTCCATTGAGAATACCATCGTTATAACGAACTTTGCGATTTTTAAAATAACGAACCTATTTTCGGTCCCAAAATGATAAAATCTATTAAAAATACTATGCTTATAAAGAACTTAAAATTGTGAATTAAAAAAAAAAAAATTAAAACAAAATTTTGAGCATGTTTCAGCTAACGGATCACGATTTCAAAACAAAAATTAGCGGCATTGTTTGTTTTCATTTCCATTCAATTTTTGCTGTATATTGTATAAATTTTTACACATTATACTTTTATTTAATAGAATATATTTGCATTCGGCAATTTTGAAATAGAAGAAAAATACAAATGGCTTCCAAAATAAAGAAAAGAAACAAAGAATGGCGTTCTTAAAAAAAAAAAAAAAAAAATAGTGGCAGCATGCCCTTTTAGAAGCGTTCTATATCAAGTTTAACCTAGGCTAAAAAATAATTCCAAATAATTTTAAGGCCAGAAATGGATTGAATAACAGGTTAAAAACAAAATTTAATATACACTTAGAAGAATATGTGGAAACTGGAATTGTACGAAGAAAAAAAAAAACAGTTGCCCCAACCCGTTTCTCATGGGCCACAAACAAATCGACTTATAAATTCTCAAAAACTACCACTACAGTTCTATTTTTAGAATGGAATTCTTGTTAGGTATATGACTCATTCAGGGTTCGCTGATATTCCCCCTGACCGGCCATTTCCCTACCGATTTGGTGTTTGCAAATTGGTGTTTTTTATTCGCAATTTTACCATTCGCGCTATCGTATCAACATGTTTTGCGTCCGATTTTTCTGAATGGGATACTTTTGATTCATCCTCAATTGATTCAGAATACACAGAGCTTTATTCCTTTGATGGTAATACCGATATTTTAAGACCATTCTGATTTTCTAATTTTACTTTTCACTTTCAAACAACAAGGCATTAGAGACATTTTTTCAAATAAATTTAGTATTATATTATTTGGGAAAGATGTTCTAAAATACTCATACCTTTCAAATATATAATTAATAATGTTTAGCCTAGGGGATTTGGCATAATTTTTAAATAATACATAGGTTTATATATAAACATGTATGCTAATGATAAGAAGAACCTATTATCAAATCACTTCTTTTGATATTCAGCATTGCTGTAAAGAAATAAGTCAATTTAGGGAATTAAAACAAAGTGACCAATATTAAGTGGTTGTCTTTTCCTGTTTGTATGGCTGTTTTTTGATTATACGGTCTAAAAATTTAGAAAAGTTTTAAAAAATGGCCAAACCGTGGCTATAGTGAACCAAAAGCTCTGTCCCATTGGGGTTCACTATAGAGGGGTTTTACTGTATCTATCATTCTTTGGTGTGTGGTTGAAAATTCTTAGCATTTTTCTTGCCAAAATGTTAGGAAGGCAATTCTAGTTGTTGTTGAGGATTTTAGTTTAGGAAGTACACAGTAGAACTACCTCTCTGTAATGGACACCCCTAGATGCAGAGCCTAAGCATCCTTTAGAGCAAGGTGTCCTCTTATTGAAGAGTTGCTAAATTAAGAAAAATGGTAATTTTGACAATGAACCTTGTCCTTTGTAGGGAGTTGTCCTCTAGCAAACGTGTTGTATCATGGAAGTTCTACTGTAGTTGTTATCTGGACATGTAATTTGAGGCGCATACAGCAGTTTCACCATTAGCAGCATGTATACATAGGTGTGATGTAATTTTAACGATGGTTTTCATGTGTGCAAAAGGCATAGCTTTCATTAAAAAAACATTTTGAGCTTATTTTCATTGTGCAGAATTTGTCAAAAGTTGCCACAATATATTGTTACAAAATATGAAGCTATTTTAGCATGAATTTTTCTTTTTTTAATAACTTCCTTTTTATGATAGTAAAAATCATTAGGAGGGCCTGGCTCATCAGTTGAGAACCCTCCCAGCAGTTTACTTCTACCAGACTATTGTAAAATTGTATTGGGCACTAGGCAAAATAGTAATTCTTGGTGAAATAGACTATGGACAGTATATGGACTCTATATAATTGTATCATTGTGATGAGGATATGCAACTAAGTTGTTATTTATTGCAGGGCAAGATCTGCACCATCCTGTGATCCAATCACTCCGGTCTTTGCAAGCTGCCCCAAGTCTGTCCCTGGGCCCAAATAACAACGTGGTTTTAAATCTTGTGGCTTCTCTCTTGGCTCTCTTTCTTCCTAGTGTTTGTTGTTGTAGCTAGCCTTGTGTTGCGTGCCTTCCTTCCTACAACTTGTGATATGTTTGTTGCTGTCAGTACCTAACCTAGGTATATGCGAGTATTACATTGAATAGAGTATATTTTTCTCTCTATTTACACTATGTTATCAGATTATATTGTTAATAAATAATATGTCCCATTGGAGAGATGCGCCTGTTTATTATTTTATCTCTTATCTCCATATGTTCTTCTCATTCCAATGGTAGACTTATCCATATTTGGTGTACATGAATTATTGGGAAACTTGTCAAAAATCTGTTGGTGGATGTTGTGAAATAAAAATTTAGTGATGTTCAATGATAAATCATTGTGAAGCATGACACTATTTTTATATAAAAATAATTTCATGCTTCACAATGTTTTATACAAACTAAAGGTAAGTTTGGAGTCTCTGCTGTCACAATTCTCTATAACAAAAAAAAAAAATCTTATTGGATACATTGGATTTCATTTAACAGCCTCTTTATATAACATAAATGACATTTTAGAATCATAATTCTAAGGTCCCAATTTGAGTCTAAATTGCTTTAACTATGGTTATATCATCAAAATCTCTTGGTAGTGAGGTTCAATATGAAAAAATATTGTGGAACATTTCAATCTCAGAAGTTATAAATGAATATTCACATCATGAGCCATTGCTAAAAGATCTGGCCAAAAGTAGACAATGGATCTTACCCAGATGTAGAAAACCTTATACTAACAGAGATTGCATCACATTATCACTCAAAATCCTTTACACCAATCAAATAGAAATGGCTTTAAAAACTTAGCCATCTCAAGGTCCTCACAGTTTTTGCCCAAATCAAACCCTACCAGTGTAATGGTATGTAGCTCTAACACCTGCTTTCTATGTATACAGACATGTGGTGCACTTACAGTAAAGGCAATCACTAACATGCATTTTTAACTGGAGAGGTGTCTCTTTTGGTATATGATACAGTAAAACCTCCCTGTAAAGGACACCTGATTGCAGAGCCAAAGTGTCCTTTAGGGAGAAGTGTCCTCTTACTGAAGAGTTTCTAAATTGTAAAAATGGTAATTTTGCAATTGAAAACTGCCTTTTGTAGAGAGGTGTCCGCTAAAGAGAGGTTCTACTGTATTTTGTTTTGTACATTTCCGTACAAAGACCATGTTTAAAAACATATTTAAAGGATTCTAAAAGAGCAATTAACAAAGTGGTACTTTCCAGAGAACTCTCCTACAATATTTACAAAAACTACCATGGTCTCAACTGTCTCAGGTCGTGGAACTCTCCCAGTTTGCAGAAAAGTATAAAATCGGTTTATATATGTAGAAGCAGATATTATTCAAATATAATAATATATACAGTAGAACCTCTCTGTAAAGGGCACCTAGTTGCAGAGTCAAAATGTCCTTCAGGGAAAGGTGTCCTTACCGGAGAGTTGTTAATTAGTATAAATGGTAATTATGGTGATGAAAACTGTCCATTGTAGCAAGTGTCTTCTCATGAAAGTACTACTACTGTATGTATTGAATACAGGGAAGACACCACACAACTATAGGGAAGCATCACCTGACACCTGGTAGATGTGGATCATCTAAGATGCCAGTCATGGAACCAAACTCTCCAAAGAAGTGATTTGATTCATTACCTTTGGTTTATGAAGGTTCTTTGTTGGAACCTCAAAAAGACATTTCTTCTGGCTCAAGAATTGCCTTTACTGTCAAAGAAAGGATGGAGATATTTCCTATAGAGAGATAGTAAAATTGAATGTGCAATTATTTAGCACAACATTATATTTTGCCAACCAAAACAGTGTTTGTTACTGTAAGACATTTCAGCAGGCTGAGGTAATTGAATTTATTGAGGAGGCTTCCACCAGGTGCAACATCACACACACAATGTAACAATGTACAATAATACATTTATATATAAACAAAGAAAAAACTTAAAAATACAATTCAGCATTCCATCTTTATGAATGCAAAATTCATTCTATGATGAGGTATTCACAAAGTGTTTTAATTTTATTTTAAATAGGGTGATTCATGGAATAGAACTCATGATAACACATTAAGTACTGTACAGGAGGAGGCTAACATGTGTAGAGCATGGCTCGATGGGCTTGTCTGTTCAGCTTGCGGAGTCTGCCACGGCTGGAAATAGAAATGTACCTTTTCCCGTTGGCATCTTCTTCTGAGTCTGAAGTTGAGCTTGTTCCCATCTCACTCTCTTCCTCCCTGTAGCGTACGGTCCGTTGGCCACCATTCCGGGTTTGGATGCGGCCTTTAAACCTGTGGTGGTCTGTAGAGTGGTGGCGGACCAGCTTGCAGCTCATGGATTGTGGCACGTGGTTGGAGTCGTTGGAGGAAGTCCCCTCTCCTGGAGGTTGGGGCACTAGACGAGGCCTGCCACGGGACCGTTGTTTCGGGACTGGGGTCGATGTAGAAGGAGCTTCTTTATAGTCGGACTCCTCAGTGACAGAGTCGTCACTCGGGGGCTCGGCCTGCTTGGAATTGCGAGATAAGTAAGGTCTGAGCCGGGTGGGGCTGCGGGTGGACTTCTGGCGGAGACTATCCCGCCTTTCTAGGGAAGCAGTCATGTGGGAGGGCTGGGCTGCAGCCTTGCGGTATTTGGACTTGCGAGGCTGGGTCTCCTTCATCTCATCATCATCATCCTCTGATTTCTGGAGGTAGCCGGCGGCGCGGCAGCTGCGGAAGTGGTAGTGGTGCCTGCTGCTGGTGGAGGGGGTGTTGATTTCTTCCTCCTCCATCTCACTCTCCATTTCTATCTGGATCTTCCGCAGCTTGTAGCTCCCCTGGTGGCCGTGCCTCACATTGTACTTGTGCTTTTCTGGGACATCCCTGCTTTCCTCATCCATGTCTATTTCTTCCTTACGTCGCGACCTCCTTGTGGTCTTGGCAGGTGGCAGGTCATCTCCACTATCTTCACTGGGAACATATTCTTTGTGGTTGACCTTGGGCTTTCTCTTGGGCCTTAACTTAGGCTTATTCCTAGTAGCATAGCGAACAAGCTTTTCATCCTCTTCTTCTGAAAGGGAAGAGGCACTCTCTGAAGAGCGCACATCGTAGATTCGTGCCAAAAGCTTGTTTTTAGACCTGAGAAAAGCTTTTCTTTTGGCTGAAGTTTCTGCCTCTTCTTCTGAATGCCTAGTTGGCCTTTGTCTCAATCTATGCTGAGGTATCTGAGAGTCTTCATCCAGAAGATGGGTTCTGCGCCGTGACTTATGGAGCTGATTGTGATTGTCTTCAGTGTGATGTCTTTGATGGCGCTTGCTTCTGTGGTGGTGATCCCCCTCATCCTCTGATTGCTGCTGGGACTGGCGCATGCGGGTGGGCATTCTCTGCATGTCCTCTTCCTCCATGCGGTGGCTCACTTGTCTTCGGGAGGTCCTCAACCTGGAGGTGACTGGAGCATCTTCCTCCTCTGACTGCCGCATCTGCCGCTGTCTGGTCCTGTGGGCTGGCTGATCATCCTCCTCATTCAGATGGTGAGAAGATTTTCTGCGCTGAGTTCGCCGAAGTCTAGAGGACTCTTCCTCATCATCTGAGAGTTGGGCGATGCGCTGGGATCTGCGGACTCTGGTGCTGCTTCTCCGGGAGGTACCTTCTTCCTCATCCTCCCCTGAGAGTTGTTGCATCCTCCTCTGCCACGGCTTCATGGAGTTATCATCATCTGACTGATGCCTGCGTCGCCGGGTCCTAGTGTGGTGCCCAGAGCTGTCACTCTGGTTGTCCAGGCGTAAGCTCTTCTTCATCAAGTTGCGAGTGGAGTAAGGCATCTTGGAGGTCTCTTTGTTCTTGGAAGATTTGCTTCCTCCACTCTTGCCCTGGAAAGGTCCGAAGTCCTGCCTGGCTTTCTTGGAGATGTGGCCTGTGGCTTCTTCCGAGAGATCTTCACTGTCAGAACTACCCTGCTTTCTCTTTCCTCGTTCTGGCCTCCGGGAGGTTTGGCCAGCATTGCCTGCACAAATGGTTGAATGGTATCATTCATCCTTGAAAGGAATAAATATTAGCTTTAGATACTACAGTATTGAAGAACCCCTTTGTTTCAACCAATTTATATAAATCCCAATAAGCCTATTTACTTTATCTGCTTTTCACATGTGTAGACATGTGGTGCACATACATTAAACACAGTCTCCAACTTCTACCCAACATGATTATCATGGCCTATACCACGTGTACTATAATAATAATTAAAAAAAAAAAAAAAGAAAAAAAAAAAAAAAAAAAAAAAAAAAAAAAAAAACGTTAACAGACTAAAAAAATCCACACCAACTTTAATTCGACCGAAAATACTGATCTTTTGGGATGTTAAATTAAAGAAGTTGGAGACTTTGAGTTTAGTCTTGTGGTATCTTATAATAGAGATCTAGAAATATATATAAATAAACATCTGTTTGTGTTAGGTTTGTATTATGACATTTTTTTATCTCTCTCTCTCATATCTAATCCTATTTTTGAATCTTTATATACAGTAGCATCTCCCTTTAAAGGACACCTAATTGCAGAGCCAAAGTGTCCTTTATAGTGAGAGGTGTCCTCTTACCGGAGAGTTGCTAAATTGTAAAAATGGTAATTTTGCAAATGAAAACTGTCCTTTGTGGAGAGGTGTCCAACAGCGGGGTGTCTGCTAAAGAGAGGTTCTACTGTATTAATTAAAAAAATACTAGAGTAAACATTTTGGTTCACTGGGTCATTCATTATAGTATATAATGAGGGGGGACAGACTTGCTATAAACTTTACTATATCCCCAGCACATTTTAGTGGGGTGTGTGTGTGTTTTACACTATAGATGAAATTATAAATATAACATTTTGATTAGAAAAAAAAATTGTTTTGTTCCTACAGTAGGTATAAGTTTTAATAGGAAAATTGAATAAGACAGATTTTATCGAATTCATAAGATTTGAGTTCTAAAATAATCATAGAGTAGAACCTCCATGAGAGAATACTTGCACATACGAGGTGTGTTCAAAAAGTATCGCAACTTTTGAATTTTCGCGGGTTACGTATATTCGAATTTCAATCTTTTTGTGGCTTTATGTTGGTACTCATGTCTCTCACTTATGCCGACAAGCTCGGCCGTTTTGAATGTTCACTTAATTGTTGACAGCTGCTTTGCTTGCAGGTGTTTTGGATCGTCTTGGATTTTTACCTATTAAAAAAAATGGATCAAAGAACCTGTATCAAATTTTGTGTGAAAAATGAAATTAAGTGCGCGGATGCATTCGGAATGTTGACTGTGGCATACGAAGAAGCTACCTTGGACCGAAGCAACGTTTATTGGTGGTACAAAATGTTCTCAGAAGGCCGAGAAGATGTGAACGACGAAGAGCATGCCGGACGCCCGAGCACTTCAACAACAGACGAAAAAATTAATGAAGTGGAGAAAATGATATTGGCCAATTGTCGAATCAACGTTAGAGAAGTTGCTGAGGACCTAAACATATTGATTGGCTCGTGCCATTTGATTTTTATCAATGATTTGGGCATGAGACGGGTCGCCGCGAAATTCGTACCAAAATTGCTCAATTGCGACCAAAAACAGCATCGCATGAACATTGCTAATGAGATGTTGGACTCTGTCCGCGACGACCCAAATTTGCTCCAGAGGGTCATAACTGGTGACAAAGCGTGGGTTTATGGTTATGACGTGGAAACCAAAGCTCAATCATCTTAATGGAAGCTGCCGCACGAACCAAGACTGAAAAAAGCGTGCAAAGTTCGGTCGAATGTGAAAGTTTTGCTGACAGTTTTCTTCGATTGCAGGGGCGTGGTGCATCATGAGTTCTTGCCACAGGGTAGAACGGTCAATAAGGAATATTACCTGCAAGTTATGCGCAATTTGTGCGAAGCAATCCGCCAGACACGCCCGGATTTGTGGAAGAACAAAAATTGGCTTTTGCACCACGATAATGCCCCTGCTCACACATCGTTGCTTGTGCGCGACTTCATGGGGATTACTTTGAAGGGGACAAAATAGGTATTCATGAATAAATAAATAATTTTTGAAAAAACACAAAAGTTGCGATACTTTTTGAAACACACATCGTAGAACACCTCTCTACAAAGGACAGTTTTCATTTGTAAAATTAGCATTTGAAACTCTCCGGTAAGAGATCACCTCTCTCTAAAGGACATTTTGACTCTGCAATTAAGTGTCCTTTACAGGGAGGTTCTACTGTACTTCATCTTTCACACCATAAGCTTAATCTTATGAGTTTGAATAAATCTGCCTTATTTAATTTTTCGAGTGAGGAAAAAATGTAAAATGAAGGAATCAAATTGACAGAGGAGGTCACAAGTGGATGGTACTCACTGGGCCCGGGCTGGGAGAGGTCGTGGGCTGAGAGGTCTCCCCGTGGTTTCCTCCTGCAACACCCAACAGTCTTCAACATCACACTTTATAGAACTATTTCAAGGATAGCACTTTGACACACACACTATATTCTTGGGTTAACTACTCCAATCAGCACACATAAGGGTCCACAAATCACTAGAGAGTACAAAGTGCCAAATGGATCAAAGAATTGCTAAAGTTGCACCATTTGTCTCTCACATGGTAGCATTTTCCACAGCACTGATTGGCTGCCATGGACAATGCCATTACAGAGTTACTGTCAGCTTACACCTACTGAAGGTAGCAAGGTTTTTAAACAAGATGTATAGTAGAGCTAACTTACCTGTCACTGACATATTGGTTATTCCGGACCTTCTCCTCGTACTTGACTGCAGACCTCCAGTCACTGACAATGCTTCTGATGAGTTCCTCAAACATGGTGGACAGCCGGAGAGTCATGTGGTAGATCTACATACACACCACTTCAATTGTTGTTTCTTATCCCCTTGTGTAAAGATTACATGAATTCCATGAGTTCATGCTCCTCGAGCTGTTTTATGATGAGCAGCGGCCTCTCCCAAAGGTACTTCAATTATAGCAACTTATAGTGTAGTAAATTGACAATTTGGCCAGAATAACTCATTGGCACATTTCAGTGAATATTCTTATATAATCAAAAGTGAAAATAAATGTTAGAAGGCACAAAAAATATTCACACATCTTTATATTTTAAAAGCAATGGAGGCTATTTATTATCACAGGAAAATATTTTAAGAGAATATCAAATATATATATATATATATATTCTATATATGCAAAATTATTTTTTCCTTCTTATATATATGTTCCTAATCTTATCTAAAAATTATATAAATCTTATGTTCCTGATGAAGACAAAAGATTTTTGTTGAAACGTTGAGAAAATGAAACTTTATCTGGCCGAAGTGTCTATTTTTTAAGAGACCTAAGTACTTTGTGGAATGTCTTCATAAATGGTTATTAGCCTATTTCTTGATACCCATCCTTCTACCTCATGTCCAGTAACACAGTTACCGATACGTCACACACTATTAATTTATTTGGATTTGGTGTTATTACCTTGTGAGTTGACAATACACTTTATCATAGGATTCATTATTACAGGTTTGCGGATTTCGACAAATTACAAAAAAGCATAAGATGCTGAAACTCTTTTTTCTTTACTTGATTAAAGGAAGCTTTCAGGTAAGCTCCTCTACAGCTTGTTTATACATTTTAGTTAGCTGAAGAAGGGCTTGCCATAAAGCTTTCTTTAATCAAGTAAATAAAAAAAAAGAGTGTAAAACGAAAATTGAAATTATACCGCGAATGTTTCTTTTATAAAAATCGAAATTTATTTTCAAAGAGAAATAGCGACATTTGAAAATGTCTCTTTGAAAATAAATTTCGATTTTTATAAAAGAAACATTCGCGGTATAATTTCAATTTTCGTTTTACAATCATCAGCCGCGTTATATTGTATTTAAAAAAAAAAAAGAGTTTCGGGGTCTTATGCTTTTTTATAATAAACTTTGGTGAAAAATTTTATTGACCCCTTCGTAATTAAAGCCACAGAGAGATTATAGTAGATTATTCTAAATTCCTTCACTGATGTTCCCTGCAGGAATGGTTTTGTGAGAGGCATATTTAGATGAGAAACATAAATAGAGCTTCAATGTACAGTGGTGGAATCTCTTTATGACATTATATAAAGCCCCAAGTTTTAAGTTTATATAAAAGGGCGTACCTGGATCTGAAGAGAAAAAATATATATATAATTTTTTTCTCAAAATAATTTGAGAGATTGCTTCCTCTTTACAATTTATTGCACAGTAAACTTTTTTTTTTTCCTTTACAATTCCAGGTACACCTTTTTATATAAACTTAATTAATGGATCGTAGTTTGACTCAAACCCAAGTCTTAATTGTTTAAACTGTTGTATAACAACCTTGGACCAAGTGATGTTGTGTGAGTAAGATTTGACGATATAAAGTAGGGAAGAAATAGATTACCCTGGACTTCTTGTTGGTGTTGTAGGACTTGGAGTTCTGGAAGACCAGCCTCATGTCCTTGCAGAACTGGATGGGACTGGGGTAGACATCGGACTCCAGCTTGCACTGGATGGTGCTGAGGTCCATGGGGCAGTCAATGATCTCCCGGTAGTTCTGGGTGGCCACTATATGTTAGAACCTACCAGAGATCTGAAGGTGGGGCAAACATAGCAAAGAAGAAATAAATAACAAAGTGGGGATGTGGTTATTCTACTAAGCTCTCTGTATACACCCCACCTAAAATATTTTGATAGAGCTTCTGATTAAATTTCTGCGCAAGGCTCTTCTTCTTTATTATCCCTAGTACACGTGGTCCAGGCCATGATAATTATGGTGGGGGGTAGTAAGCGACTGCTTTTACTGTAAGTACACCATATGTCTATACATGTGAAAAGCAATGTGTGCAGGGCTAATTATCCAAAGTAGTGGATATTTTTCTATCTAGTTCTTTATACTAATATTTTTTAGTGTGCATACTATACTGTCTTGACGAGGCTTAATAATTTATTTTCCCTTCAGAACATTTGGCGATTTGTCATTTTTACAGTTTGTAAATGATGAGAACCTAGAAGGTGATACTCTGCTGTCAAATATGATTGGCTCTGATTATTCCAGTATGGTTCCACAATCTGGAGTACTAACTGGATAGGCCTCCATGTCCACAGGGCGACGGAAGGGAGTGGAATCCTCGCAGTCCCAGATCCGGGCAAGGAGGTCTTGGCACTGCCCCTTCCAGGACTGGGAGGTGTACTGGGACTCGCTGTCCACCGCAGTGGCAGCTGTGCTACGGTGCATGAGACGTCTCGAGCTCCTCTGCCCCCGCACAGCATCTGTCAGGCTGCCGAAGAAGGAAGGAGGACAGACCACACCTACCAGTGTGGGGTGTCCTTCATTATCCTCAGGGCCAGTATCCACCTCAGTGTCCTCCTCATCTGACAGCTGACGGGACTGGTACAGGACCATTGGGTCATCACAGTCCACCCTCCTGCAAGCACACATAGAGTATAATGTAGAACCTACTACATTTGGTGAATATGTACATTCAATTAGCCTAACATGAATCCCTGTACTCCCCAACATACTCATCTCCAGCAGACACCATCAAAAGTCTCAATCTCAAAGGATTGATACCTTAATATGATTGAGTGGAGATCAGAAAGAAGAACATGAAATAGCATTTTAATTTTTTGCAGGTAAATATACTCATACACTCAAAAAAAGACAGGTTAATTTTAATTTTTTCAGGCTTTCAAAAATTTAAGAGACATGAATGCTTATTGACTGTATTTGCTATAGAGGGGAACATACACTCTGCTACTTATACATTGGTGTATGAGGACTTCAAGGAAATGGTGGAGTATCTTCTCCACATTATGTCAATGGTACAGAAGATGGGGCTGAGAACTCACCCGATGAAACTGAGGACCAGATTGACCACCTGCTTGGCCTTCAGGACAATGGCGGAGTTGGGCTGGTTGAACTTGAGAGCATTGGTCTCAATGAAGCGGATATCAAACTTGATGGCCTCCAGCCTCCTGTAGTACACAGCTCTGTGTAGAAAACATTCTATGGCTGATTTTTTTAAGGCAATATTGATAAGGCACAATTTGGATTATAGATTATAGCTACAAGTTATTAAGACCAAATCCAAATAAAAAGTGGGTGACGTTTCAGTAAAAGTAATGTTACCCTCATCAGACAAAAGACTGAAAGACTTTATTCAGTCTTTTATAACTGATGATGTTAACAACACTGTTACTGAAACGCCACTCACAAATTATTGGGTTTTTGTTTCTTATCACCTTGTAGTTTTAAGGCAAGATGTTAATGTGTGGAGGACAGAGCTCCCATTATAGAAAGAGATAAATCACTTTTAATACCTGTGTGATCCAGACAGATTATATTATTACGATGCACTAGCGCGCCATCTGTTATCAAATTACGAAACTATTTTTGATGCGTAATATTCTTTTTAAAATTAAACAATTTCTACTGCCCTTACTGCAATTATATATATTAATTATATTAATAATTAATGTAGAATATTGGTCAAATATATCCATCTAAAATAAATTTAAAAAAAAATCAACCATGTTAGCATTTCAGGCTGTTGGCCCTTTTTAGCATGGTGCAGACAGGCTCTAACACAACAACATAAAAAAAAAAAAGCTGGCCTTAGAGAGAAAGGCTTCTAAAAAATCAAGGAGAACAGATATTTATAAACAATTAGTAGATATTTATTCAATAGATGGAAGGTACACACATCAAGTTCAATCACAGGTAAAAACACATCTCCCCTAATGTGTGTGTTCACAGGTTTAATTATTGTGGCTGTCAATTAGGTTAAGACAGACAGACCTGTAGTATCGGTTCTCCAGACGGGACTTGATGGTGTTGAGATCCATGGGGTACTCCACCACATTGGGGTAGTCCGGGTACACACTGAGATCCACAGGAACAGAAAATGGCTCCGCAATGGAGAGCTGCATAATCTTCTCCAGTCCGGCAGCAATGCGACGGCAGTCTGCCCGCTGGCCATACATGGACCACTCCGAGTTCTTGGGAACGTACATCAGGGATTCCCTCTCCTCCTGGTTGAGTTCCACACAGCCTCCTTTGGAGGAGGGAAGGCCTTCACACACAACACGGGGCCTTGCACAAAGAGCTCAGGGAATGTTTGAAGTGGGGGCAACAGTTTTGGGAGTACAATGATTCCTATCATTACACTCATGGACAAAACCTAAGGAAGCTTCCTATTTTAAGCATAAACCACTCCTTATTTGCTTATATAATGGTGGATTTCCCATACATTTAAATTCAAAAGTTCTCCTTTAAAAAAATAATAATAATGCAAGTTTTAAAAAATATACATGCTAAAAGGTACAGCAAGTTTTGTCCATGAGTGTAATTCCTATCAAAAGAGATGGGAGAATCAATGCTCTAAAGTGAGGCAATATCTAAAGCTAAGTAAGTATCCCAACCCTCTTAAGAAGTCAGCTAGAAGTAAGTAACAGAGTTAGTTAAAATAAAACTGGGATGGGGTATTACAGTGATAGGCAAATTTCCTCTGTTTTAGTTAACTTTTGGTTATTTGTATTTTATCATTTGCTGTTATGTTAAACTGAACTCTATAAACATACCCATCACAGAGACTTATAGACTAAGATGGCTCCTTTTCCAGGATGGTGTCAAGACCTTCCCACAATGCACCATCTGCAGGACCAAAGAGGCCTCTAACCAGACCACTTCTTTGAATGCATGGGAGCCTCAAGACAGGACCTGTAATTCCAACCCTACCAAGATTGTGAATTTGAAATATGAATTTAGTCTCCACATGACCTCTCATATAATTATAGAATGGGATAATGAAAAAAAGTAACAAACAGGGTTTACATTTTTTTAAAAAAGCTTTGCACCAAGTAATCTATATAAATATAAAGTAACAAGACCAAATCCAAATAAATAGAGATTTTGTCTCTTTCTTAACTATAATTTCAAGTTATACCTTATCATTACTCTTTATAAAGTTATCCCCATGTCATATGGGTCAAACTGCTTGGTAGTAACTAAGGTGTAGTACTTGGTTTGAAAAAATCACATTTTCAAGGTCAATGATTTTGATCAAAATTAGTAAATTATGTCCATTAGTTAATTAATAAGGGAAAAAGGCAAAATGAAAGGTGTGTGTGCACACAATACATTTTATTTTTTCTGAGAAAAGATAGGAAAAAAAAAAATCTATAAAGGTATTCCAAAAATGTTCTATCTGGTGACATTTTTTCCTGCTAATAACTGGCAAATTGTTTTTCTGTTGATCAAAAAGAGAAATTTTAAATCTAGAGCTTAGACATAAATCTAGAGAAAAGGAAACCAAAAATAGTGCCAAACAAAGCCATAAGGATCTAGTGCCATCTAAAGACTATAGCAAATTCTAGCATTGATAACAATCAATGAAGAAATTCATTTTTCAGGTTGTGTATAAGATGGCCATTTTTACTTACAGCAAGTGGGAGTAGCCCAAAAATAAGAGAGCACACATCTAAACAAAGTTCAAGATTGTTCTTTAAAGGTTAATAGTTTTAACAAAAAAATTAAGGAAATCAGAGGGAAACCCCAAAAAAAAAAGGCAAGTATGTGATAGCTCAGTTTACGACAAAATGAAAGCAAACTTTGATGTAAGAATATGAAAATTTTCTAAAATAGAGAGGAGAGGGGGGGAAATGTGCCTCAATTCCAAAGAGCCAATTTGGAGGGTATGTGTAAAACATTGTTTGATGACTGAAATGACCATCAACCACCCAACCATAAGAACGTGAAAGAATGTATATTGTGATGCAAGCACCAAGAAAATGGATGTACAAAGCTAACAAATGCTGAAATTGGTATGTAATTAGGGCAGAATAATGGCGAACCTCTCTTCAGGCCTGTGAGAAATAACCTGACAACTGAGTGCCAAAATGAAAGCAACCGAGCTCAATTAAGACCAAAGGAGAAGCATCTGTAGAGAATGTGACTCAGTGGTGCATAGGTAGAGTTCCCAAAAAGCCCCAGCACAGAAGGAACAATGAAAGACAAGGCCACCAGAATGGAAGAAAGTGTGGCTCTACAACCCACCCTGAGTCTAGGGGAGAGAGCTGCAGCACTCACCTAGTGGAGCTTGCACAGGCAGCCTGTAGCCTGGGGGACAGGCCAAACATGGTCAGCCTCCACAGAAATCAGAGAGAAGCCTTTGTTAGAAGGAAAAAAGGCTAGAAAGGGGTTAAAAGCTTGTTTGCTTGTTTATAGAAGAGAAAAGAGAGGCTAGTTTCATCACGCACACACCAAGTTTGAACTGGTAGATAGATGACTACCTCCACAAAGAATGCACTGCTACCAACAAACACAGATCCTGAGGTCTGCTGCCCAGGATGGAGCAATAAGCCACACACACACTCCGCCAGGAGGAGCAAGCACCGCCACCGCCAAGCTGCAGGAGAAGAGAGCAGCACTTACGATCCTCATCTACAGGTTCAAAGTCCCAAGGACTCATCTTCTCTGTCTCCCCATTGTCCCAGGTGACATTGAAGCACTGGAACATAGAGACGGGGATGTCTGGATTGAGGGGGATGTGGCTGTCAATGGTCCCCAGCCACCAGGCCTCGTCAATCACTGACCGGAAGCGATCCCCTGGAACAAACAAGCTTGGGATCAACACCCTCTAGCTGTGAGGAAGGTGCGCACTCACCTGGGGCCCAGTTTCGGTCAATTGCCTGGTCATACACCTGCTTGAGCACAATGAAATCTATGACATCTGCCATGTCATGGAACCGCAATGAGAAGGTGTCGTAGTCCTCATCACAGGGGTTCACCAACACCAGCTTCACAAAGCAGAGCTTCACTGGGGCACTGTTCTCAAACCTGATATCCACAATCTTGGCCACCTCATGAGCCTGCAACAAACAACTTTTGGATGTCCACTGTGAATAAATATAAATAAAATCTTTAAAATGAATATCTATATATATAAAAGAAAGTCGTGAAAAATGTTAAACTATTTAAAACTCAAGAACGGCTAAACCAGTTTGGATGAAATTTGGTGGGGAGGTAGCTTAGAACCAGCAGACGGGCATAGGATACTTTTTATCCTGTTCGACTACGTCTAGAACGGCTGAACTGTCGAATACATTCTTTTATACAGATGTATCAGAGGCGCATGTGCGAGCGTCACTCAACGAGGCTTACCCACGAGCTTATGGGTTGAATGCTAAATAATAAAGTTTAATTTATGTTAGAAATATTTCTCCTTTTTGTAAATAAATACATTGTGTATTATTGTTTAAAATATCAGCTTTGAATATATCATAATAAAACATCTTATTAAAATTTAATAAATGTTTTAAAAAATATTTGTTTTAAAAATATATTTAAATGTATATAAAAATATTTATATTCGTTTATAAATCTATATATAGGTTCAACTTTTAAATAGGCATTTTAATTTTTTTATTATTTTTCATTTTAATTTAGACACTTTCATTTTAAATTAGACACTTCCTTTTTATTTAGACATTTTCAATTTTAATTTAGACACATGGACATTTCTATATATTCTTTATTCAAGAGCACTTTGAAACAACTAAATAATATCGAATAGAGTTTTTATTATACCAAAGAGAGAAGCGCTTGAAATGGAAATGGCGATGTTTGACATCAATTTAAAATCAGGTGAATTATTAACCCTTAATTAAACGCGCCCGTTTTTAGGACATAGGTACTCGTGCCGAGCTCAAACTTTATGATGATCAAAAATGATAAAATTATTTTTCAAAACTAAAAATTGTATTTTACCTTAGTAGATAGACAATAAGGATTAAATTGATAAGTTTATAATTTTATTTTCATAATTACCAAGTCATGCATAAAAAATATAAAAACATGTGAAAAAGCAGAGATTTTCGCAGGCTTTGCACAAATTCTTTTATATCTAATAAATCGCCAATATTCACTGACAATTTTGGCAAATTTAGTTTGAATGTTCTTTGCAAATGTTCTTATTGCATTTACAGTAAGTCATGGTTGACATGCGGTTCTTGGCGCAAGGGCAAATATAGCACTATTTTACTAGCCATTTTCAGAGAAAAAAAAAGCTCTAAAATTAAATCTATATATTAAAAATTCAATATACAAGGTGCGTTCATTAATTTCCAGGACTGCTCTGTATCTTTGAAAAAATAAAAAAACTAATTTAATATTTTTCAAAATATGCCCCTCCTGCCTCAATACACCTGTTCCATCTTTTTTTCCAATTGTCGAAGCAGGAGATAAAATCACTTTTTGAGAGGTTCCTCAAGGTTGCCTTCGATTCAGCTTGTATCATATCAACGTTGTCAAATTTCCTTCGTTTTAACTTCATTTTCAATTTAGGATAGAGGAAAAAGTCATTGGGGGCTAAGTCGGGGGAATAGGGTGGATGAGGGATCTGTATGGTTGAATGCTTGGCCAAGAACTGCAAAACAACATGGGCTGTGTGCGGCCGTGCATTATCGACGTGAAGTATCCAGTCATTGTTTTGCCATCTTTCAGGTCTTTTAAGGCGCACTGCCTCTCTTAAGCGCCTCATTATCCCCAAATAAACCTCTTGATTAATTGTACCTCCGAAAGGAATAAATTAATGGTGAACCAAAACATTAATATAAAAAAATGTAACAAGCAATGTCTTTACTTTGAATTTTGTAAATCTTGCCTTTTTGGGTTTCGGTTCCCCTCTTTCAATCCATTGGCTGGATTGACGTTTGGTTTCCGGGTCATATTGATACACCCATGTCTCATCCCCGGTAATGATTTTTTGCATCCATTCTGGATCGGTCCGAGTCATTTCAACCATGTTTTTGCAGACATCCATTCTAACCTCCTTTTGTTCCTCTGTTAGAATCCCGGGAACAAATTTTGAAGACGTCCGGATCATGTCCAAATCTTTTGTTACTATTTGATGACACAGTCCTACAGATAGTCCAGTCCCTGAAGATAAGTCTTTAATAGAAATTCTTCTGTTAGATTTAATTAATTCCTTTATTTTGAGCTTGTTTTCCTCGCAACGTAATGATCTTGGATGCCCAGTATGCTGATCATCGTTTACCTTTTCCCGACCTTTTAGGAAGAGTAAAAACCATTCAAAAGTTCTTGAACAGGATAAAGCTGCATCGCCAAAAGCTTCTTTAATCAATTCATACATCTCAGTAGCACTTTTTTTCAATTTAAAACAAAACTTAATGCAGATTCTATGCTCTTCGAAAATGGCCATTTTAAAATTAGAAATGTGAACCTTACAAGGAAGTTATTTTGTTCTATTTTTATATCGGCGCGTGCGCCACGAGACTAATGCTTTCAGTCAGGTGTAGTCGAATGTCCAATATTTAACTCTGTATAAAAAATTTTTCTTTAGCTTTTTTAATCATTTTATTTTTTAACCAGTCCTGGAAATTAATGAATGCACCTTGTATTATAAATTAAATATGGATAAGGATTCCACAAAAATGTTCCTGTGACGAGAGATAGGCAGCAAAGTGAAACCGAAACCAAAAGTGTTACGTCAGCACTCGCGACGCGCTTTTGAAGCACGCCGACAATTTTTTATTTTTTTTTTCACACTCTCCTGCTGCCATTGAGGTTCAAATATGGTTTAAAATGTCGATCTGCTGAATAAGTACAGCTATGAAAATAACTTTTTTTTTTTTTTTTTCATTTTTAAAAATTCTCATTTTCTTTTTCACTTAGTTTCATCTGATTTTATGTGAATTAACTCAATAGATGACTATTTCAGAGTTATTTTAAACTCTTTTAATTTGCATTGATAATTGTTGTTTGCGACCCTTATAAATTTAAAATATTTTTCAATTCGTCTCTTAATTTTTTTAAAAGTTATACTTGAATTATTTTGTATATACTTTTCAAAGTAAAATCTACATCGCTTAATGACATTTTTTTTCTGACTAAATTCTCCTTTCTTTCTTAATTTTTAATTAGCCTTCTTTTTTTATAATTTTAATTAGCAGAATTATAATTGATGTTCAATAACTTATATACAGTCTACTCTCGTTATAACGCCACCATCCGGATTTTGCAAAAAAGCGGCGTAAGGCGAGGGTGGCGTTGTATCGAACACGTTTAAAATGTGAAATTTAAAGATACAATAAATTATTTATAACAATTACCAATAACAATTTATACTCTAATGCAAAACCGGCATTAATTAATTAATATGATAAATAGAAAGCATTAATTTATTATTTATTCATAAAAAGTAATTACATTTTCTTGAAGAAGTCTGTGATCACAACTCGTCTTTTCTCTCCCTCACTTATGGCATAGACACGGCGTAACAAATCCGCAGATAGATTGACGTCGTCAGATGTTGCTCTCTTGGAGTGCTCAAGAAACAACAAAACTGTCTCAGCAGCTGTTCTGGCTTCCCTTAACGATGGTGGGCGCTGGGTCACTGTTGTATCATCATCCTCGCCAAGTTCTTCTTTCGCTGTAACAGTGGACACTAGCAAATTGTCATCTGTTAGATTAATTTCCGCCTCCTGGGAATCATGAACCCGTTGAAACTCCCTTTCAGTCATCAAATTCTCTGGTGTAATAGCGAAGATGTCGCGAATGCGATCAAGCAGATTTCCATAATTAAGAGGCTCAACTGCAGCAGTAGAAGTGAAGCGAATGCCTTGTGATTCCAGCAGTTGCTGATGGAATCAGGGCTCACAGAATCCCAAGCCATTTTACAATAGCGCACAGCGTAATCCAGACGTAATTCTGTGGGTAGATGGGCATCCGCCAATTCCACCATTTTCTGGAGTTGGAGCTTGCGATATTGAGCCTTGAAACTTTTGATGATGCCACTATCCAGTGGTTGCAGACTGGCAGTCATATTTGGTGGAAGGAAGTGTATCTTTATGTTGCTGAGACCATCATTAGGGACGCAGTGAGACGTAGCGTTATCTAACAACAGTAGGATACGACGTCCTTCAGAGACAAGCTGCTTGTTGAACTGCAGTAGCCATTCTTGAAAGATGCTAGAGGTCATCCATGCTTTGCTGTTAGATGTGTAAGTGCAGTAGAAGTGTGGACTAAAGTTTCTGAAGCATCGAGGCTTTGCTGATTTTCCAATAATCAGCAATCGCCGCTTGTCTGTTCCAGTAGAGTTGCAGCACAGTAGAACAGTGATTCGTTGCTTCATCCTTTTGACACCACGGCAGTTTTCATCTTTGTGAGCAAGTGTTCGGTCAGGAATGAGCTGAAAAAATAATCCTGTTTCGTCTGCATTGTATATGTTGGCTGGGTCATATCCGGAGTTCGCCAGCATACTGTTTAAATTTGTAAGGTGTTCATCAATGATAGCTGGAGAAATCGATGCGC
Source organism: Cordylochernes scorpioides (assembly GCA_030710605.1). Lineage (NCBI taxonomy): Eukaryota > Metazoa > Arthropoda > Arachnida > Pseudoscorpiones > Chernetidae > Cordylochernes > Cordylochernes scorpioides. The sequence goes on along the minus strand of CP092881.1, from coordinate 39,784,924 downwards.
CTTCCCCACAGAGCCGTCGTTGCGAAATATGGAATCTCCCTTTAAATCGCTGCAGCCACCCTCTGCTGTACGCGAAATTTTCTGGTACGTCCAATTGCTCGCCAAGTTTTTTTGCCTTTTCTCTTAGGAGGTCATCAGTAATAATAATATTATTGGCACGCTTTTGAGTAAACCAGTTGAAGAGAGCATCTTCCAAGTCACTAAATTTTCCGACTTTTTGTCTCTTTGAAGAACCAACAGTATAATTTTCCCACTTCTCAGCCTGAGTGAGAATATCACGGACAGTTGTTCGTGGAAGTGAGAAACGCTCTCCAATCTCATTCTTCGATATCGTAGGGTTATTTCTTGCCAACTGGCATATCTCCTTCTTCTTTTCAATGGTGATCGACTCACGTTTACGCTTTTGGGAACTCATGATACGACAATAAAATTGTTGTGTTAACGTTAGCAAAGGATGAAGCGACTGTGTATGTCCCAGGCACAAGCAGGAAAAGGGTCTGCTGGCCGTTCAGCGGCGGAAGGCGAACAGCGAGGGAGTGGCGTTATATCGAGAAAAATACATTGATGTCGATTGGGACAAAACGAAAAAGCGGCGTAAGGCGAGGGTGGCGTTATATCGAGTGGCGTTATAACGAGAGTAGACTGTAGAAGCTTTTGCATAGTTTTGTCCTGTAAGCATACCAACTTGATAAAAGTATCCTGTTTTCCCTTTGATATTGCTTGATACGAACCTCTATTCATTTTTGAATTAGTAGAAATCAGATGATAGCCATAGGTCATAGCCATTCAAAAGTTGGTTTAGGTCGTCAATCCTTTGAGAACAAATGGAAATCTCCACATTGGCCCTCTCTCCGCAGATTTCTTAAATGATATCCCGTGTCGTTTTTAAAAAATAAATTATGTTTTAGGTATCAAAACTGCCTTTTTGTTCAAAGACAGCAACGTTTGAACGGGTACAGCTAGGTGGAGGAGATAATCAAACATAATCTTGCCAAGTATAGATTCAGTAGGGATTGGATGTTTGCTAGAATTGTTTTAACAAATGTTCGTTAGACAAACCTTTACTCAGGTAAAAACCGGGCGAAGCCAGGTACATTCGCTAGTATTAAAAACAAAACTCCGCCTTTGCCGGTCCCAAGCCCGGATGAAAAAGGAGGAGAGGGAGCAGTAACAAGCTCGCTAAAAAAACCTGGGCTCAGCTGGCCCGGCTGATAGTACCCTGTAAGGGCTCCTAATCCAGGGATACAGGATGAGCAGCGTTTGTACTCCATGTTAGGAAGGCTGCACATGGCGTCTGTTCCTCATGTCAGAGACGGCCATTTCTTTTGGAGCTAAGTCGGCCTGCCACTGAGTAGTGCTCCCAGTCTTAATGACAAAGGCAGGCACCATCAAAAAGCTTTACAAGCTTGATACCCTAATATGATTGAGTGGAGATAAGAAAGAAGAAGAAAAACAAAAAAAGACATATCCTGACCATTTTAGATGGCAGAGCGCCATCTAGTGAAACAAAATTCAACAAAACGTTGATTTGACTTGTTCCGTGATATGTGGCCTTCCCATTTTCTTGATAAATCAAGAAAAGCCAACTATGAACCTGTTTCGGGCTGTTGGCCCTTATCAGCATGGTGCAGGCTGTACCTCAATGACTAAAAATTTGGTTCAAAAGGCTTCCTGAGAAATCAAGAAATGGGTATTTATGGCCAAATATGCAGAACATTTCTGACATTTCACATGCCATTTTAATAAAATACTTTAAAGAAAAATCCAATATTGTGCTCTAAAATCCATTCAAATTGTCTTTTGGCTTAGAAAATAAAGGAAGTAAGAACACTTTGCTAAATGCCATGTTACTACATGAAGCAGACATTGGTGTAATACTGACCACCATTTTATGCCCGACATTCATTTCCTAGATTTCTAAAAATATAGGGGAGCACGTCTACAGCATATTATTCAATGGAATCTATTCAGTATAGTATGGACATAAAAGTTTTGAGACCAATATTAGGTTTTCCATGTGAAAAAGAGAAATTTATAATTGAAACTATTATTTTATGTTGCAATTTTTTACTGTCGTATTTGTTCTAATCCTAGATTTTACTATTAAAGAGACTATTAAAAATGCTTCTAAAAAAGGAAATCTACATGAATTTCTTTATTAATTCAAAAGTTTTGCCCTAACACTGCTAAACCAACTCAAATGTCAACATCTGGGGAGATGAGGCCACTTTGAAATGACCGATGTGTTAATAATTTGAAAAATTAACATAACTCCCACCCCAGATAAAAAAGATATGTGAATAACTGCAGGGATCAACCATAATTAATTTATAACTTTTTTTACTTAATTTTTACTAAAATGGCAAAATGATTTATTCAAAAGTTGTCTGCCATCTGATCAAATTAAAAAGATGATGAAGCTCAACACAAATAGCTGCAGGACAGATTAAATAGAAATCAGAAAAATTCCAGTTTTGAAGTATCTTGGAGACTACATCTGCTTAACAAGAATGACCTAGTTCTTGTTGGTGATTCGTCTATGACAACTTGCAATGTTCACCACAATGGTTGAACTACAACATTGCTATAAAACACAAGAGCCAACATTGTACCAAAGGAAGGTCATACCTGGTGGTCTATGGCCGGTCTCACCTTTCACAACTCCCCAATTTCTGGGAATATTGTCACAACACAGAGAAATATTGTCACTATAGAAATATGCCAAAAATGTCTAGTCTGGTATTATTAGGAGAAGAGGACTGGTAGAATTGTTGCTGATTTTCACCTTAGATAAATTTGAGACACCAGTTTTCAGACACCGCCAATTCTCAAAAGCCACTCAGAAGCCAATCTACAATATATACGTATAAAATAATAAACAAAATAGCTTCCAAGGATGTTTCTTATTTTATATTCTTCTCAAGCTTTCATGGGTATCACAAACTCTTCTACAGGAGATGATATATATTGTATACTTCCCTGTAGAAGGGTTTGTGATATACAGAATAATATAAAATAAGAAACTTACCCTCAGAAGTCATTTTGTTTATTATTTTATATGTATTGCAGAGCATTTTACTTTTCCAAAAAATCAAAGTATTTCCATCCATTGAGGAGGTGACTCACCCTGAGGTGGTTCTTCTTCTTCCAAGGAAGGGACCTGAGGGAGATCTCGTAGAGCTTGGCCTTGCGCACGGCTTGCACATACTGCAGGTGACCCTGCCAGAAGTACACCACCTCATCCCCCACCTGGGGCACGTAGGGGGACTTCTTGGGGCACACGTCAGTTAGCCAGCTGGAGTGGTGGCTGCGGATATCCCGCCCAGGTCCGTTGTGGGTCACTAGCACAGCAGTGGAGGTGGAGGGGCCAGGGTCCGAGGTGGGAGGAGTGATATTGCCCTGGATAACAGTTTATATTATTTAGTATTAATGATATCTACCACCCAACTAGACGAAAGAGACCTCCTCTGTACCATAAAAACCCAATGCCTGCAGGAATGGAGTTCTAATGCTGCACATGACTGGTACAGAGCAGGAAGGACAAGCACCGGTTTTGTCCTCCCAAGAAAACACCAGTCTTTGATTTCCAGGCTTAAGTCTGGTCATCTACGCACAATGACTTTCCAGAATGGTTGCAAGGTTTTCCTACTATGTATTAAGTGCAATTCTCAACCTGCAACCCCAAAACACATTATTGACTCATCCATTGATGAGCTCTACTCTTCCCCGGCAGACACCATCAAAAGTCTCAAGCTTTACAAGCTTGATACCCTAATATGATTGAGTGGAGATAAAGAAGAAGAAGAGTATTAATCATCCAAAGCGACTATATATATATGTAATATATAGTTTAAATTGTGATATAATAATGCTGTTCACATATCTTCTAATTAGTTAAGTTAGAGTCAATAATTTATAAGATCAAACCCTCCTATTACACTGCTCCTATTTGCTACCACCCCCCATATTTTGTACGATATGCTATATCTTTATTAATATAACTTGTATCATCATTATTTATATTCAAACTCAAAATTATGACGTCAAAATAAAAACAGCAAAAGAGTGGTCTGGGGACAGCTACAAGGCAAAGATTCAAAGAACATAGCCGACACTCAGGAAGGGCCCGCTTCCGGGGTTTTATAGGCGACCCCTCCTGGGGTCAACACAGCAGTGTCAGCTCAGAGTGTGATACAGTGTGCCCATCTATGCGGGCCACTTCTGGCTCTCTCCTTGTCTCGATGTTAGGCATCCAGGTTTGTGTCATGGCCTTTACCTCTGTCCCGTGGGCTGTCTCCGACCCGCTCGGTGCTAACATCTAGTCCTGCCTCTGCTTCTTGCTGTCTGTGTGCGGGAAAAACCTCACCACTTTCGCCCTACGTCTACGACTGCCAGTTTATACACACATCGGTTTACTCAGGGTTACAACATATATATATATATAAATGACTGCGGCGTATAATTATAAAGCTATACAACCAGTTTAACCGCTTAAGTTTCTTTTTATTTATGAAAAATCATTTTTAATTTCAAAGAGAAATAATTTAATATTTCTAACTTTTGGATGACGTATGAAAAGGTTGAATATATGAAGAGTGATGGTCTATATATGGATGGATGACGTATGGAGGGTGAAAATTTTTTATTTTTCCGTTCGCCATTACTCTTCATATTTTTCACCCTCCATACGTCATCCATCCATATATAGACCATCACTCTTCATATATTCAACCTTTTCATACGTCATCCAAAAGTTAGAAATATTAAATTATTTCTCTTTGAAATTAAAAATGATTTTTCATAAATAAAAAGAAACTTAAGCAGTTAAACTGGTTGTATAGCTTTATATATATATATATATAATCATATATTTAGCTCTTGTGTATTTTTGTGAAAAGGGGATATTTCCAGAAAGCGCAAAATAAAAGAATTGTGATTAAAAGAACATGCAGTTTGGTTTTACAAGGGCCATGCACTTGCATCTAAAGAACTCAGTCTGCTGACTGAAGGAGTTCTGTGTGCCCCTAACCCAGCAGTTAAAAGAAGTGAAGGTGGCCGGAAGAGACTGCCCATATTTGGCAAGCAGTTGACCCAGGATGAGTGCATGTCAATTCTCTGGCAGCTTGTTAATACAAAGTCAAAGTACAAATGCTGTCTTAACATCCCACCACGGCACTATGAGTATTTGTGGGAGAGATAAATAAAAATATTTGGTTGAATCTAGGTATTCCATATATACTGTGAGAGACTTTCTTTTTACCATTTACTTTTCAAGAGGAATCACAATGAATGTAAATCACAGTAAGGCTCGATGATTTATTTGAAAAGAAAATATTAATGTAAAAAATATATATATATATATATTACATATATTTTTGATAAAAATTTATAATGTTGCCTATAAGTTTATTATTATCATTAACAAACAAAAACCAATTTTTATTAAACTTTCATTAACATTTTAGCCTGATAAATAACATGGAATCACTCTGATGAGGCACAATTTGGATTGTAGATTATAAACACAAGGTAATAAGACCAAATCCAAATAAATAACAGCATTGTTACCATTCAGTACATTTGTCTGAAGATGGTAACAACGCTGTTACCAAAACGTCACACACAAATTATTTATTTGGATTTGGTCTTATTACCTTGTGTTTATGGAATCACTCTTTTTGGACATCTAGGCTGGCAGGTTTATGTAAGGTGACCAACCAAAATGAGAAGGATTGATTTTATAGAACAACTCACAGTCCGTCGGGTGGTGCGGGTCCGCTGAGTGGAGTCATCCCGAGTCTCTGTCGAGGACTGGGCCATCGCCTGCACCCGCCGGGACCTGCTGGGCCTGGGAGGTATCGGCTGCTCTGCTGTCCAATCTGAGTAGTCCGAGTCATCAGAGGAGAAACTGCCAGCACACACAGCAGGATGGAATACATTGAATCACCACTCATAGTAATAAATGAAGGGAGCACAGAATAGAAAGCAAACATGCTCTAACTTTTTTACCTAACAAAAAATAATATATATAGAAAAAAAGGCATATTCTGACCACGTTCACATGAGCTTTTTAGATGGCAGAGCACATCTAGTGTAACAGAAATAAACTAAACATTGATTTAGCCTGTTCCTTTATATTTGGCCAACCCATTTTTTTGATTAATCGAGAAAAGCCATCCACGAACGCGTTTCAGACGGTTGGCCCTCGTCAACGTGGTGCAGGCTGTATCTCTACAACCAAAGGCACTTTGACTCCCCCCAGTTTGATTCCCTTTCCCTGTTCTCCTCTGGAATAATTTGGATAGATATATACAGTAGAACCTCCCTGTAAAAGAAACCTTATTGCTGAGCCAAAGTGTCCTTTATAGTGAGAGGTGTCCTTTTACTGGAGAGTTTCAAAATAGTAAAAATGATCATTTTGCAAATGAAAACTGTCCTTTGTAGAGTTGTGTCCTCTCTAGCAGGAGTGTCTTCTCATGGAGGGAAAAAAAAAAAAACTTGCTAAAATCTGGACTTCCTGAGACATGGGTTAACTTTTTGAATGATGTTGTAGAACTACCAGCTCATCTGACAGGAAGTCCAGCAAATAGTAAACTCCTGGAAATAAAACAGAGTCCCATTTTTACATAGTCCTAGTGGAAACAACACATTTTAAAACAACTCTGAGTGAGGGTGAAAAATTAATTTATATAAGTCCCATCATTATTAATTTATATTTAAACTTTATCATATATTTGTGAGGATGTGATGCTCTTCTATTTCACTTATTATAAAACTGAAAGAAATACCTCAATGAAGACATAGCCAACAATTTAAATGTTATTGTCCAAAATGAGAAAACAGAAAAGATGGAAGCAATTATATTTAGTCTGCCTTCTTGACGATTCCGGCAATAGGTTTCTTGTTAAATATAAGAAATAAATGTATATTTGAGCATGAATGTATCTTTTAAAATAAAATAAATTTTCCACTGTCCTTATGACAATGAAAAACATTGGGAGGATCCAGCTCATCGGTGGTGAACCCTCCCAGCAGTTTCGCCAGTTTAATCTACCATCTTAGAGCTCTAATACTATATTGGGCCATTCTGCTTATATATGCTGCAATGAGGGGTAGAATCTTAAATATGGTATTCAAGGAAACTATGGACATAATCTTTAAGAGCAGTATATATGGGATTACATATAAATATCCGAAACTCCATTAGAGACGCGTATAATTCATTTTTAAATTAAACAATTTCTACTACTACAAGTATGTGACATTCAGTACTTTATGGTAACAACGCTGTTACCGAAACGTCACACACTATTTATTTATTTTGATTTGGTCTTATTTTACCTTGTGTTTATAATCTATAATCCAAATTGTGCCTTATCAATTTCTACTACCCTTACTGCAATTTTTCCATTGCAGTAAGGGCAAGGGAAATTATTTAATTTCAAAAAGAATCATACGTGTCTATAATAGTTTTGAATTTTCATAACAGTGGCACGCTAATGCATCATAACATAAAAATATGTTTAAAATATAAATTTCCTTATATAAATAGAGAATAATCTGTCTTCCCCCCTATATCATCTAGAAGTCTCATTTATAGATACTTTGCATGATAATTCTGTGTGCCCCAATCCGGGAATTTATAAAACTAAAAGATGATAAGGCACAATTTGAATTATTGATTATAAACACAAGTTAATAAGACCTAATCCAAATAAATCAGTACTTTTGTCAAAAGATGGTAACAATGCTGTTACCGAAACATATCACACTATTTATTTGGATTTGGTCTTTTGGGTCCCTTGTGTTTGAAACCTAAAAGATATTAGAGAAATAAAAATGTTCGTTTTCAAATAGCTTTGAGAGCAATATTGTGTAAAAACAGTAATATATTTGAATTGATATTAATAACATGTTTAAGCTCCTACTAAGCTAGTGAAAAAAGTGTAAATTGTAGAAAACTGATTTGTTTCACTAATTCTAGATGTTATAATGGAGCCTTGTTATAACAACCTCTTTATAACAGCCTCAACTTGGTTATGACTTTAGAATTAGGAGGTTTATGTTATCCCAATTGTTTTTAACTGTGGTTAGAGGACAACATAGAATCTTCGAACTCATATGAGGTTGTTATAAACAAGGTTGGACTGGCCTTATTACATTTTCTTTGCTTATCCCTAGTACACGTGGTACAGGTCATGATAATCATGCTGGGTAGAAGTAGGCGACTGCTTTTACTGTAAGTGCACCACATGTCTACACATGTGAAAAGCAATTTGACTTTGCACTTACAAATGTGCCAGAATCCCATTTGGTTACTTGCACTCACTTGTGGGGTTGGACTTTTGCAAGAATTGGGGGCCATTGAAGCATTTTTTTTTTTTTAATCAGAAAAAAGTGCCCAATGCGGGATTTGATCCTGGGTCATAGCGGTCAAAAACCAATGGTTTAGACCACCCTTCCACCGATCCCCTCTTATTACATTGTGATTCTTATCTATAATCTAAATTGGACCTTAACAATAATTCAAGTGGAAAATATCTGGCAACATCAACCAATTATTTATTCAGTTCCCAATGTTTCAGTGACCCACTGTCTCTCCTCATCATTCATTCCCTTGAAGAGAGACAGTCTTCTTCTTTCTTATCTCCACTCAATCATATTAGGGTATCAAGTTGTGACCCTGATAGTGTCTGTTTGACAACCATCATGATTGGGTGAAGTAGAATGCGTCTGCCTTTGTCATTAAGACTGGGAGCACTACTCAGTGGCAAGCCGACTTAGCTCCAAAAGAAATGGCCGCCTCTGACATGAGGAACAGACGCCATGTGCAGCTGCTCCTAACATGGAGTACAAACGCTGCTCATCCTGTATCCCTGGATTAGGAGCCCTTACAGGGTACTATCAGCCGGGCCAGCTGAACCCAGGTTTTTTAGCGAGCTTGTTACTGCTCCCCCTCCTCCTATAATATTAATTGGTTGATGTAGCTAGATATTATCCAAAAAAAACTTCCAACCAACAAATGATCTTCAAAAATAATTTGAATGTATTTTAAAAGCTTTTCTGTAATTTTAAATATAATGGTAAAAATACCAGAGCTGCCTTATACCAGTGACTTAAGAAGAGGAATTTATAATTCTGGTTTTCCCTGAAATTGAGAATGTGCCATAAAACTTTTATTGTGCATTGACAATAGAATATTGTTGTCAGTACTTGTTAGTTATTTATTTATCATCAACATCATACGTGTATATAAGCAAGATCAAATAAAGAGCTATCATCTTGTGCCACTTGCTTTCTTCTCCTAAATCCTACATGCCATCGAGGATATAACATTTTATTAATGGGCTTAATTACAACAACAACAACAAAAAGCCTTTATTTAGGGTCACTGACCCTATACAGGATTCACCAGAGGTATGCATAAGAACAAAGCAGTGAGACAAAGGAAATTAATGGGCTTAATTTAAAAAAAAACTTCTTAATGCACTAAAGGGGCTGTTAAGCAGCTATGAGAGATCCAAAATTTGCAGAGAGACGACTCCTACCTTTCATCTTCCTGGCTGTCCATGGAGGTGGAGCTGGAGTCCTCCTCAATATTGACCACAGCCTGCACACCATATATAGATGGAAATTTTGCCGGGAGGATATTGATCAATAAAGATGAAGGTTACCTCTCCCATCAAAATAGATGGCATATATTGACCATTGCTGGAAACTTGGCGGCCTTGGGTCTGTATTGTGACTCTGTCACCATCTAGCTTTGACGTCTATTTTGACAAGAGAGGTGACCTTTATACACCAAATATAGGTGGAATGCTGTCAGCTACTACACCCTCTCAACTATAACACAAACTAGAATGTACCATGAGCCAACAAATGGTGATGGCCATATATCATCACCTTTATAACACTAAGTTTTGGCTATTGAATGTAAATACATTCTTTTTATAATAAAGGTATTTAAAAAAAAAAAAAAACTTTAAAATCTACGTAAGAGTGCTCATTTATTTTTAGGAATTGCTTCAATTGCTTATATAATAAAGAGAGAAATATATATTTTAAATCACAGAGAAAAAAGGTATCAAACAACAACACCAGTAGATTTGACTAGGAGGAAAAAAAAAAATTAAGGCAGCTATTGACATTGGGTATTACCACCCACTGACTCCTTCATCCCTGTGAGAATGCAGGTTCCATTTACTCAGTATTATAGGTTGCTGCATCCAAAGTGTGGAGTCACAGGTGGGTATGTGGCATCTGATACCTTTGAGGGGTTGGTGGAGATGTGGCATAAACTGTTAATTTTCAACAGTCATGACCCAGGATCAAATACTGCTTTCAGCCCTTTTTTCTAAAAAAAAAAAAAAATTGTGTTAATGGCCCCCAATTCTTGAAAAGGTTCAATTCTCCACAACTTGTAGGTGTCAAAGTCAAACTGCTTTCTCAAGAGTAGATATATAGTGAACTTACAGTAAAAGCAGTTGCTAACTACCCACCTTATTATCATGGCCTGCACCACATGTAGGGTGGAAAGGTAAAAATAATCTAATGAGATCTCATAAGTAATAATTGTGATAATACATCATTCCTGGCAATTGAGGTGAGAATTTTAGCTATCAACATATATTTCGGCCCCAGTATTAATAGAAACCATACATCCAAAAGACTATCTGTAACTTACATTAGACTCTTGGCTGTCCTTCTTGATCCGTTTTTCATGAAGAGATCGTCGCCGCTGTGAGCGCTCCTCCTTCCTGAGGGAGGGAAGTGCCTGCACCAACTTGGGCTCTAAAAACTGCCTTTTTAGAATAAAAAAAGTAATTTGTTATTCCTGGATGCAAAGCATCAAAAATTTGTTCTTAAGGATTTCAAAAGAGGGCGACCAATTGTCGCAAAGATGGCAAGAAGAGAGAGGAATATAAATATATTAGACAGAAAAAAAAAAAATACTTTTCTCATTTGCTTTTTATAGAATCACAAAACTCAACTTTAGAAAAAAAAATTTAAAGTTGAATAGGACTCTCTCTTTTTACCCAAAACCTAGTCCTAATTATCAGGATATAGTGCTAACTTTTTTTTTAAACATCATTGCGTTAATATTTTATGTTGAAAAAAAAAAACTCAATTTCTCTGATAAATGAGATAATTTTTGGGAAAGTCACAATTAGTCAATTAATGGAAGTTGACAATTAGTGTTTAACTTGCTGGCAGTTATATAACAACAACAACGTAAAGAAGACGTGGGCACCATACCTGGCGGGGATCTGGGGGCCGTTTCATCTCCCTGACATAGTGGTCCACCTCCGAGTGGGCCAGATTGAGCCGGTGCTGGACTGCCATCTTGAGCTGGGCAGACCCTAAAGGCCGCACCACTGGCGCCGCAGACCTGCGTGGACATCCTCCCAGCCCTCCCCTAGTCTGCCAGAACCCTGTGGACTGGCGCCGGACTCCTTCCACATCACCCTCCCTGCGTCTGGAACCTGCCGCCACACCAGCACTAAGTGAGTTGAGACAGCCTTAATATGGATCCTTGGGGAATTCTGATTTGTACGAGTGTGCTAGATTTGTCAGACTGTTTCAGAGTAGTGTTATCACTCTCCAGAATATACCCACTGTGGGGATATTCAAACAATTTTATGTAGCTTTAAATTATAATAATAGATGCTCACAACATGGGTTTAATCCAGATCCAGGTTGGTGAAATTCAATAGTGTATGCCATCAAGCCCTCAACAATGTGCTTACAATCCAATCTGGGACACTATTTAACACTCATCTTTCTAACAATACATTTCTCACATAAGCTCAACATTAATATTTTAAACAGTAAACCATAACAAATGCATTAAAGGGTAAGGGTTAATGCACTCAATCAATACCTTTATTAAGAACTTTAGTCTTAATTATATCAGAGATATGCATATATAGATATAATTATTTTGATATAATAATACAGTGGTACCTCGACATACGAGTTTAATTCGTTCCGCAACCTTGCTCGTATCTCGAATTACTCGTATCTCGAAGCAAATTTCCTCATACAAAACAATTGAACTACCATTAATCCGTTCCAACCTCCAAAATGTAACCCCAGTTATTTTTGTTACGTGGTTTTAAATAATAAAAACGTATTTATAAATATCAAATATTTATTGCACAAAAACAAAAAAGAGAATGTAAAGAAATATATTAGATATCCTCACTGGTCTTTGCCTTTTTCGCTACATTTTTCTCGCTTTCACCTGTATGTCGTTTAGAAAAAAACATGTCCAAGGAGGTTTGTTTCTTCCTCCCTCTCAGAATGTTCCGGAAATGAGTTTTAAAGCACACAAAAATATAATAAACTTGAATTTGTTTATTCAAGTCTCAAAAAACAAAGCTTTGCATATAGAACAAATAATAATGAAGAAGAAGAAAGAAACATTTTAGGAAAAGCAAAAACAAAACAAAAGTACTGGTCAAAAAGAAACATTTAAAATCACAGATTAATATCTTCAACACAACCGAACTGAACTCGTATCTCGAATTTTGCTCGTAACTAAAAGCAAAAAATCACTTGCTCGTCGGCTCGTATCTCGAAAAACTCGTATGTTGGGGCGCTCGTATGTCGAGGTACCACTGTATACACATTTCTGTTGCTAATGTATATTAAGTTGAGTTCCACTTTTGGTCACTATATGGACAACTATTATCCAATTTGATCTGTTAGTGACATCACTCACAGAGTGACCTTCTGGTAGCTTTCTTGACCCCTTTTAGTTATCTCATTGCAGGTCTTCCTCTCTTCCTTTTTCCAATATCAACCTTCCTCTCTTCCTTTTCCCAATATCAACGTCTTTTGCTTTCATTATATGTCCAAAGTAAGTAAGTCTTTGTTTACACTTTTGGGGTTCGAAGGATTTAACAGGATTCATTTAAGACAATAACATTTGACCTTTTATCGGTCCATGGCACTCATGAGTAGCTTCTCCATGTCCACATTTAAAATAATATTTACATAGGCTGTAGGTATTCTCCCTCACTCCTTTATATATATATCCATAAGTAAAGAGAGAGAGAAGGTAGAAAAAGATGAAAAAAAAAAGAGAGAGAAAGAGAAAAATAGAATACATTTACAGAAGTTCTTCTAATTACAGTTTTAGAAAAATTATATAGATCTTAAGCAGAGAATCAGCTTCATATGCCGCTAGTTAAAATCACTTCAATTGAAATAATTAGGGGGTCATTAGCTTCTGAAAAGAATGTCCTTTCTTCACTAATTAGCTCTGGCAGTGAGAGAGATAATGAGATAACTTGTTTCATTTTTCCTTGGCAGAGATGTTCTGTACCAAAAGCTGGTGTAAAAGACCAAGACATGCACACATTTACTTCTGTAACACATTAGGTCCTAATAAATAAAAATGAGGGGCTACTAAATGATGGCCTGTTAAGAACTACAAAGAGGGATAAGAAACTCTTATTATATATTATTTATTCTATATCTGGATAAGAAACTAAAAGGATTTATTGAATCCCCAGAGAAGGGCCAGACCTGGGGGAGGACGGGAGCCTGCCTGCTCCAGCTGTAGCCTCTCTATCATGTCGTCAATGGTGGGCACCCTGACTGGCTCCAGAACCTCCGAGGCCCCGCCAGGAGCTACTGAGGCCACATAGGGCACCAGCTGGGCATCTGCACAGCCCTCCCTGCCTGGCACCAGCCGCTGGATGCTGGGTGGGTAAGGGTTGCCATCTATGTCCACCAGGAAGGCCGGGGGCATCAGGTGGGGGGCACACTGGGTCTGTTCATCCAGCACATGGTGGTTGCTGTCACGGATAAGGGGCCGGTAGTCTGTGTGAAAGAACACCTCATCTGGAACCTGGGTGCACAAAACATTTTAAATTTTATATTTAATTTCATATTTATGGGGATAGTGAGAAATAGTAGACTGGATAACTTCTTAAAGTTTTAGTTTGAATTCAAAATATTTCAAGTGGTATGTAACCTATATTTGAAGGGTGAGGCAATCCTTTGACTTTATGCTTACAAAGTTCTAGAATGATTACATTGGTGTGATGGACATAGAGGCAGTTGACAATTAGAGAGAATATATTTATAACATCTCCAAACTATCAATTTTCCAATGTTGAATACTTCAAGAACCATTTTTGCATGAAAAAAGAATAGGAGAATGGCAAATCAGGCTGGATTAACTTGGTTAAATCAGAGTTGCAAAAAGTTTTGATTTGGGTGAAGAAGTCAAGGTGTAACCTTTTCCACTTTGTAAGCTAGCATCAGGGGCCAGGAAATAATCAACTAAGCTAGTGTGGCTAGAGAGCTGACTTTGGTATCCAATGTACAAGCTGTGATTTAAGGCTATTTGTACCTGGTTCCAAGATTGAACTTTGGCTTCATTAACATCCACCAATTTTAACATCACGAATAAACACAAGATATTTTTCATATACAGGAAAAGCTCCATTAATGGTCATTCCCCTTTAGGGACGGGTGTCCTCTTGCCACAGAGTTACTAATTAGCAAAAATTTGCAGAGAGGTCCTCTTAGTGAGAATGTCCTTTCATGGAATTCTACTGTATTGTAAATTTTTTTTTTTTTTAAGCCACAATTCTTGTGTATGGGAATTATGATGTCCTTTGGAAATAAGCCTTAATGTATTTTCTGGAACAAAAATTGTATAAGGACCTTGTCTTTTTCAGGGAGGGGGCAACATGAAAGAAATTTGGTGCTCATCAAGCTTATCCCAAGAGTTACCCCTAGGTTACAAAGTACTAAATAGTAAACAAAGAGTGGGTACCTTTTTATATGGCTCATTAGAGCCATACCCATAGATGCTGAGGTGGCCATAGGAGTCTGTGGAGACAAACATGAGTCCATCTGGAGAGAACTTGCAGTCAAAGACGGCTCCATGGCCTTGTCCTTCAATCTGGACCCAGCAGTGAGTTGGCAGAGTCCACCACTGGGGCGAAGTGGCAAACAAACCATGTTGAAGTAATTCTTGATGGCAGTCCCCGTGGTGAGGTCCCAGACACAGATCCGGCCATCATGGCCTCCACTCAGTAGGATCCGGGGGTCCAGGGGATGGGTTTCCAGGCAATACACCTCGTCATCATGGGCCTGCAGCCCTCATTCACACTTGTATAGCAACAGTATAACAGAATTAAAGGTCTATTTTGTAAGAACATCCTCCCCAGCAGGAAACAGATTACAATATACAGTGAAGTTTGGAAAAGTAATTTATGTTTAAATATTTGTGTAGCCTTCTATCTGAAATGTGTTCATGGAGACTCACCAGCAGCACAGAGAGCAGAAGGCCGGTATAGGAGTTCCATATCTTGATGGCATGGTTGGATGAGGAGGTGGCCACCAGGGAGTCGTCAGTGTTCCAGAACACCATGTTCACCCGCAGTTTGAGCTTGGCATCTTCAGAGGAGCATACCGGGTGGCTGGCACACCTTGGGTTAGAACGGTGAAACATGTGATGATCAATAAAGTATCTGATTATGGAACATTGCTGCTGATGGCTTGTCACTATCTATCCGAATATCATCTCTATGTTGATTTATACTCTTATCCCAGAATTTTGGACAAAAAGTACCTTTTCATTGACTTATCAAGAGTCCTCAATGTGTGGGGATATAGCCTGCACCACACTGATGAAGGTCCAACAGCCAGAGACAGAAATGTGGTTGACGATAATGTTTTAGCCAATAATCTGGAATAAGATTAATCAATATTAGGCAGATATTTTCACAAAAGATTGGACAAGCCATCAGCAGTATTCAGTGGTACAATCAGATATTTTCAACACTATACAACCCTGATAGGGTACATTCTTTGTTCTCTCCCAATATTTAAAACAAGTCACTAGAATGGGGCGTACTCTTGTGCAAGTAGAAAACTTATAGAATAAATAAGGCTCATACCAAATAAATTATGAGAGAATAAATAAAATGTTCTAATGGTACTCATATTGGAGTAAGACCTACTACCTACAATAGAACCTCTGTGAGAGGACTCTCCAACTTGAGAACACGTCTCTACAAAGAACAGTTTTTATTGCAAAAATGATCATTTTCACTAATTATCAACTCTTCAATAAGCAAATACCTCTCTCTAAAGGACATTTTGACTCTAAAACTGGGTGTTGCTCTTTACAGAGAGGTATATCTATATCTATATATATATAAAAATCAATGTTTGTATGTTTGTTTGTTTGTATGTCCGGTATACAAATTCGCAGTAGTTCACTAATTCAAACCAAAATTTCCATACATAGGTAAAAAAATACGGGGAAGACGATAGGCTATTTAAAAATATTCAAATTATTCTACTTAGCTCACGAACAGCGCCCTCTATCAAGTACTAAAAGGTTATAAATACGTTTAAAATCTAAATCTTCTCAATATTTTATTAATAATAGTTCGCTTAATAACACATACGTTTAGAATACTTGATCTAAATCGAAATATTTATAGACGCTCGCTCGATTTGAAGATTTATATATTTTCATTTTTAGATATAACTGATCTAATTCGCCGTTTAAAATAACTGCTCTAATTCTAAATATTTGGTATATTTTATTTGTAAAGTAAAAGGACTTAAAAGCGCGAATGTTTCTTTTAAACATAATACAAATTTCTACTGTCCTTACTGCGATGAAAAAATATATTGGGAGGGCTTGGCTCATCAGTGGTGAACCCTCCCAGCGGTTTCGCCAATTTAATCCACCAGACCGCTTCTCAGAGCTCTAATACTGTATTGGAGCATTCTGCTTTTATATGCTACACTGAAGGATGGAATCTTAGAAATGGTTTTCAAGTAAACTATGGACATAAGCTTATAGGACAGTAGAATTACATTCAAATATTTGCTTCGAGCAATGCTCTTCAGCAAACAATAGAGACAAGGCCAGTTAGGCATAAATTAACACAAGGCAATAACGCGCCATCTATACATATAAAATAAAAGGACTTAAAAGCGCGAATGTTTCTTTTAAACATAATACAAAGAAACATTCGCGCTTTTAAGTCCTTTTATTTTATATGTATAGATGGCGCGTTATTGCCTTGTGTTAATTTATGCCTAACTGGCCTTGTCTCTATTGTTTGCTGAAGAGCATTGCTCGAAGCAAATATTTGAATGTAATTCTACTGTCCTATAAGCTTATGTCCATAGTTTACTTGAAAACCATTTCTAAGATTCCATCCTTCAGTGTAGCATATAAAAGCAGAATGATCCAATACAGTATTAGAGCTCTGAGAAGCGGTCTGGTGGATTAAATTGGTGAAACCGCTGGGAGGGTTCACCACTGATGAGCCAAGCCTTCCCAATATATTTTTTCATCGCAGTAAGGACAGTAGAAATTTGTATTATGTTTAAAAGAAACATTCGCGCTTTTAAGTCCTTTTATTTTATATGTATAGATGGCGCGTTATTGCCTTGTGATATTTTATTTGTGTTCACTCTATTTCTATTTATTTGAAGTATTATAATTTCCATGTTTCAAAAACCTATTTCAAAAAGGTCATTAGAAATATGTAAGGCCTGAAATAGCTTTACATGCGAATATTTATGATGCCAAGCGTAGCTTAATGGTTAGGTGTACGGCTTCGTATTTCCACAACCTTGGTTCGAAACTTAGCCTGGGTGTTTTTTTTATTTTTTTTACATTATTGAAGCAAAGTTTTTTTTTTACAGTACCAAAATTTACATACATAGGAAAAAAAAAAAAAGAGGAAAACGATAGGCTATTTTAAATTATAAATAAATTAAATATTAAAACTATATATTCAAATTATTCTACTTAGCTCATGAACAGCGCCCTCTATCAAGGTTATAAATACGTTTAAAATCGAAATCTTCTAAAAATTTTATTAATAATAGTTCGCTTAATAATTAGAATACTTTTATAAAAAAATCTTATCTAAATATATATCACTCAGGTAGATATGCACACGGGTCAATCCCAGGGCGAAGCCTGGGTCACCCGTCTAGTCAACTTATAAAACAAAAAAATTGCCACATGAATTAGAAACATTTTTGAGCAAATTTTCTAAACAATATAAGCTGCCACTTTCAAATGCTTACCAACACTTTATAAAAATATAAAGTAAAATAAAAAAATAGTGATGTTTTGAATACTAAAACTGTTGAGAGAATTCACTATTGATTAGCCAGATCAGCCTAATTTTTTTTTCATTTAAATGGATATATATAGAGTAAAATATATAGAGATATATTTGTAACAAATAAATTTACTGGCAATGTGTTACTTTTCAATAATATCATCAAATATTATCTCTACAGACCTTACTGCAATGATATAGGTTATTGAATGAGAGGGCTTGGCTCATCAGTAGTGATCCCTCTCAGCAGTTTCACCAAATTAATCTCTAGACTGCTCTACTATTGTATTGGATTGGTTTGGGATATACCCTGCATTTTCTATGGAAGTCAGCTTAGGGGTGCTTAGTGAACTTATAGACATAGGCTTATAGGTCTGTAGATGTACATACATATCATTTCAAGGAATTGCATCGAGCAGGGTTCACTAATGATGAGCCAACCCCTCTTATTCAATAACTTATATAATTGCAGTAAGGTCTGTAGAGATAATATTTGATGATATTATTGAAAAGAAACACACATTGCCAGTAAATTTATTTGTTACAAATTATATCAATAGATGGCAATTGAATTTATAAATACAGATATATATATACTGTAGAACCTCTTTAGAAAGGACAATACCTAATTGCAGACCCAAAATATTTTCTTTAGGTAGAGAAGACCTCTTACTGGAGAGTTGCTAAAATAGGTAAAAAAAACTGTTCTTTATAGATAGGTGTCCTCAAGCAGGAGTGTCCTCTCATGGAGGTCCTACTGTATATAAATTCTCAATTGGTAGATTAAACCGGCGAAACTGCTGAGAAGGTTCATCTCGGATTAGCCAGGCCCTCCCATTATTCTAACAGTGTAGTAAGGTCAGTATAAAATTGTTTAATTTTCAAAAAAATTATACACGCCTAAAATAGTTTCAATTTCTTAAAAGATGTTGTTGTTTCTTAGCCCCTCGTGCAAAGATCTCAATTAAGCGAATAAATTACCTAAATTTGGGGGATGGATTATTTGGAAAAAAACCCTAGAAAATATGTAGACATCACTTTATCAATAATAAAATCTTCCAACAAAATTTAAAAGTAGCAGCAACCCAACTTGTGTAAGAGGCCAGGGATTAGCTGACTCACCCATTGACAAGGCGAGTAGCCATCTTGAGGACAATGTTGGTCCACTGGCCGCGCTCGTAGCGCCAGATGAGGGCAGTGCCATCCTTGCTGCCAGAGATGAAGCGGCTGCTGAGATTGCTGAAGATGAGACTGTCCACGCGGTCCTTCAAAAAGAGAAACCAACATATGTAATTTGGTTTGGTGCCGGAACAATTTCATTTCACCAACACAACTCAGACCACCATTTTCAAAAACAACTGGTTATTAATTAATCACTATAAGTTTTATAAAGCCCAAGATCTAACAAAATCAGCATTTTTATTTTTATTCATTTTATCCATATTAGCCATTCAAATACAGTAGAACCTCCCTGTAGTGAACACCTAGTTGCAGAGCCAAAGTGTCCTTTAGAGAGAGGTCTCCTACAGGAGAGTTGATTAATAGTAAAAATGGTAATTTTGGCGTGACAACTGTCCTTTGTAGAGAATGTCTCTTAGTAGAAGTGTTCTCTAATAGAGGTTCTACTGTATATTGGAAAAAGTAACTATGAAATATAGATAAGAGAAGAAACTCTGAATACATATTACCCATGTGAGAAAAAAAAAAGAAATTACAACAAGATGCAATCAAATTACAAAATGCTGGGTAGAGAAGTATAGTTCTCAGTTCGCCCCCTATAAGAACATATTTCCTAACAAGAGCTTTGTCTAAATTTCCTAGTACTATTTTTGGTCAAAGTCTTTAATTGATTTTATTTATATATCAAAATAGTCACTCTTGTACAAATTGATGTTCTATTAAGTACTGTTTTGCATATACAGTTAAACCTGTCTATAGCGTCCCCTCTAAATAGTGCCTCCCTCTCTATAGCGTCCGATTTTAAATACGTAGTACAATGTGATTTACATTAAAAGTGATCTGTCTATAGCACCCCCTCTCTATAGCACCCTATTTTGGTGATCCCAAGAGGGGGTGCTATAGACAGGTTTAACTGTATATTCATCTATATATTGAAGTATATTTTTTCTGTTATTCATATTTCTTTAGAAGCAAATCTTTTGATATATGTATACATGTAAGTTATGTATATATAACATTTTATTTCTTCTATAGATTCTTATTTTTATTCATGTTCTTCTTCTTCTTCTTTCTTATCTCCACTCAATCACACTAAGGTATCAAGCTTATAAAGCTGGAGATTTTTTATGGTGTCTGCCGGGGAAGAGTAGAGCTCATCAATGGATGAGTCAATACAGTCAATAATATGTCTTGGGGTTGCAGGCTGAGAATTGCACTTAGTACATAGTGGGAAAACCCTGCAACCATTCTGGAAAGTCATTGTCCGTAGATGACCAGACTTAAGTCTGGAAATCAAAGACTGTTGTTCTCTTGGGAGGACAGAACCAGTGCTTGTCCCTCCTGCTCTGTACCAGTCATGTGCAGCATCAGATTTCCATTCCTGCAGCCATTGGGTTTTGATGGTACGGAGGAGGTCTCTTTCGTCTAGTTGGGTGGTAGATTCTCTTGCTTCAGGTAGGCCAAGAGCTCCAGCCTTTGCCAGAGAGTCTGCCAGCTCATTACCAGGAATTCCAACATGAGCTGGAAGCCATTGCACTGTGACTGAGCTGTTGGCTGGGAGTCGGTTTACAGACTTAGCAATGCTCTTGAGGAGAGGTTCTTGACTGGAGAAGCAGCTTTGAAGGGTATAAATGGCTGCTCTTGGGTCAGAGTAGATTATTGCATGTTGAACATCAGAAATGGTCTAAAGCTCGTACAAATGGAAAAAAAAAATCTACAAGAAACTCTTCACTTTACGATTTTGTTCTTATTTAGATATTTATTTACACACTAGTGGAGCTATTTTCTAAATAAGTTGCACTGTATAGACCTTTCTACAAAGGACAGTTTCTACATTGACAAATTTAAGATTTTTGTCAATTAACGAATTTCTGATAAGAAGACACTTTGGCTCTGCAACTAGGTGTTATCCTTTACAGAGAGGTAGCTGTACTGTACCAATTCATATGAGATCTTAAGAGAAGACATTATGTGGTATAAAATATAAGGTAGCAAACAAACCATTGATGATGTGTACTCACTGTGTGGGTTTCTACGTCAAGAATTTTTTCTGGTCCATTGGCACCAAGGATGTGGTAGACTCGGATGTGGTGGTCAGTGCTGCCAGTGGCAAGGAACACTCCTCCTGGTGACGGCAGCAACAAACACATCTGTCTCTCCAATTGCTTGGCAAGTTCCTTGTGGTAATTTTTAGGAGATTTCAGCAGCATGCAAAATTTGCTATTATCAAAGAAAACTTTTCTATATAATAAGTATACAGTAAAACCTTGCAAATCCCAATGTGGGATTGGACTTTTGATCCAGTATTTTTAAAATGTGGGCAAATGTGGGCAAATGTAGGGTATAATATGTTGATAAAATGATAAGGCACAATTTGGATTAGATATTATAACTACTAGGTTATTAGACCAAATCCAAACAAATTAGCAGTGTGTGACATTTTGGTAATAGCGCTGTTACTGAAACATCACACACTGTTAATTTATTTGAATTTGGTCTTATTACCTTGCAGTTCTATGTTGATAAAAAATTTTCATGATTATATTACACTAGCTGAATGACCCGGGCAACGCCCGGGTTTTATCCGATTAAATGCTTTTATTCAAATACTATTCGTTACAATTATAAATTGGCGCCGTGGATGTCATTCTTGTGAAACATCCCGCTCCAAACTTTGTGTCTGAGAAGCGATATTTTTATAAAGAGATGATCTGGCTTTATGTCTTCTGCTCGAATGAATGTTTTTCTGTTAGAATTTTGTTCCTGCATACTAAAAATGAACTGGCTTCACCCATGGTCTCTGCTTTTTGGAATTTTTCCGGATATAATTTTGTATCTGATAATCAAATATGATACAGCAATATTGTCATCATCATTTTCTGAATAAAAAACAACTACTTTTTTCCCAGAACCTGTCAATTCATTTTTCTTGACTAAAAATCCAAAAAATATATTTTTCAGATTTTTTTCTATGTCCTGTTAAAACACGTTTTACATGTCCATTAGGTCAGCTGATATTACCTCCCATCTTCACCGCTAGAGGCGCTGCTTGCGAGCGAAAGGGCAAATTTGCAACGCTATTTGCAAATAACTTGTATACATACTTGTATACTTCGACCATAAATCTGTACATAGACAGGAAAAGCAAATATATTTTAATAATATAAATGAGTTTTAAAAATTGTTAAAAAAAAAAAAATGCATCGCCGGGAATCGAACCCGGGGCGCCCGCGTGGCAGGCGAGCATTCTACCACTGAACCAAAAGCAAACGGTGACAGAATTGTTGATGATTCTGATACTTGTATATATTACATAATATAATAAATTAGGGATTATTTTAGGTGTATTATAAGGAAGGTTCGATATATATAGTGGAATCTCCATGAGAGCACACTTGCGCTAGAGGACACCTACATTGGACAGTTTTAATTTGCAAAATTACCATTTTCACTATTTAGTAACTCTCCGGTAAGAGGACAACTCTCTCTAAAGGTGACTTTGGCTTTGCAATTAGGTGTCCTTTACAAGGAGGTTCTACTCTACCTAGCTTTATTTTAGCAAGGTTTTATTGATGATAAATATTTTTCAAATAAGAGTCAAAAAGTAAATATACACAGATTATTTAAAAACAAATAAAATAAAACTACAAGGTAATAAAACCAAAAAAAAAGTGTATGACATTTAGTAACAGCGTTGTTACCATTATCAGACAATAGACTGAATTAGAAGAAATATTAGTTAGTACTGTTATTAAGTGTGTAAACAAGATAGCAGATAAGAAGAAAACAGTTTTCTAAGACAACCTAAAATATTATTCTTGGAATTAGAAGTGGAAAAAAAACCCTCTTTTTATTTTAGATATAATTAAAAGCATATCTGTAAATACCAATGATATTTCCTCTTTCTTCCATTCCAATTGTAGCACATTTCCAAAAGTCACACACTTTATTTGGATTTGGTTTTATTACCTTGTAGTTCTAATCTATAATTCCAATATTGTGCCAAATTAAAATAAAAGTAGGTATGGTGATGGTAAGAATTCTGCCTACCTATCAGACAAGTACTATATCAGGTGGTATATATATCCTGAGACATCCCACAGGTCCTGTAAGTGACCTACCTGGACTGAAGGAGGAACACACCATCTGAGCACCAGGCCTAGTCCGTTCCATGTATTTCAGAGGTTTGGGACTGTATGGACACAACACACATATTTTTGTCAG
Organism: Cordylochernes scorpioides; assembly: GCA_030710605.1. Classification (NCBI taxonomy): domain Eukaryota; kingdom Metazoa; phylum Arthropoda; class Arachnida; order Pseudoscorpiones; family Chernetidae; genus Cordylochernes; species Cordylochernes scorpioides. Next base: position 39,761,396 of record CP092881.1, on the reverse strand, counting down.
AGAAGATTTACAACCATAAGGAGCCCTTACCAGAGAAATATCTAGCAACAGGTAAAAGCCCCCCCCCCCTCCCTAAGTTAAGAGCAAGTTATACACTTCCCCAAACAATCTGTGCAAACCCAAACCACATTATTGACTGTATGGCTCATCCATTGATGAGATCTACTCATCTCCAGCAGACACCCTCAAAAATATCAACCTGCCAGCTCTTCATCAAAGTATTAAAGACAATATGGTCTAATTGTATTGTATTTGATTGTTACAATCATAGGCTATATACATATTGTTACGTGCTCTAACCTTCTTAACGCTTCCTTACTGTGGCTGACCCTTTGGACCGTTGGCCTTCCCTACACTACCACCTGAGAGCCACGCCACCACGTGAAACTCCCCTAACCTCTGTCAGTATCCGTCAGCCTTACCACGGGTGGGGGGACAGTCAGGACTGACCAGAGGCGCAGCGATGTGTTGTCGGAAGGAGAGTCACGACCGCACAACGCCGAAGAACAAGGGGATTTATTAAAACACTTTATCTACATTATAAATGGTCGCAATATCATATAACAAGTACTTTACATAATACAGGTGGCAGGATGAGGCCGGAGGAGGAATCATGCACAGAACCATTTATTACAGGGGATGGCGAAGGAACAGGACCAACAACAGAGTCAGAGCAGAGAAACGCCGCATAAATCCATGGCGCCACCTATTGGCCACTTTTAGAACTATTTTCTAACGCCATGCATGCCACACTGCCCCCCAATCAAACCTGATCGTCCCGATCAGGTCCACTCTGATTGCTCTCCCTGGAAGAGTGCCAACCGGCTCAAATGGACGACCCTTGGTTCTGCATCATCATTCAACTATTTCTTTTTCCTCCGGATCCTTGAGGTATGGGGCACTTAACTAAAATCGTCTCCAACGATTTCCCGCCCAAAAACCATCAGTTGTCCATCTTCTTTTTCCAAATAAATCCGAGGTAGTCCCAATCATTGCTCTTAATGGCCATCAACCGGAAGTATCTTCTCAGGTCGGCCAAAACTCCGTACTTATTTCTCCGAAGCTCTATCCCTATCTCAGAAATTCTCTTCAGTAGATTGGGTATCTCTTTTAAATATCGTCTCAAGAAGAGTCCGCTGTGTCTTCGACTGGAAGCGTCGTCAAATACTGGCCGTATAGGCGTAGCCCCGGACTCACACCCAAATACAGGGCGATCAGGCAACCAGTATCCCTTTCCTGCATCTAGCTTTTCTTCCACCTTTAAATCAGTACACCGTTCTACATCTAGCTTTCCTTCCACCCTTGACTCTGTACAATGTACTTCATCTATATTTTTCGCTTCATTTGCATCATGATCTTTTCCCTTGTAATGTTCTGCCTGCCTGTGTCCATCCTCCAGCTGCATGGACATCTCCTTGACCTTCTTGTCCAGCTTCCTGTTGGCCTTGGCGAGAGCTTGTCTCTCCTTGCCCTCCGCCTCCAGCTGTTCCTCCAGCTGGCAGGTCTGGCTCTCTAGGCTGGCAATGGTGGCCTTGGTACGGGCTCTCTGAGAGGTCTCCCGCTCTTGCAGCTTGGCCCGCAGCTCCTTGCCCTGTCTCTCCAGCAGGGACCCGGCGTTCTCCAGCTTCTGGCAGGAGGCTCTCTCTGCTGCCACCTCTGTGGTGAGCAGGTCCACGGAGCTCTGGGCGCGATGGGCCCTCTCCGCCAGCCCCTCCGCCTTGGCCTGTTCCTCCAGCTGGCAGGTCTGGCTCTCTAGGCTGGCAATGGTGGCCTTGGTACGGGCTCTCTGAGAGGTCTCCCGCTCTTGCAGCTTGGCCCGCAGCTCCTTGCCCTGTCTCTCCAGCAGGGACCCGGCGTTCTCCAGCTTCTGGCAGGAGGCTCTCTCTGCTGCCACCTCTGTGGTGAGCAGGTCCACGGAGCTCTGAGCGCGATGGGCCCTCTCCGCCAGCCCCTCCGCCTTGGCCTGTTCCTCCACCATCTCCTCCTCCAGCTGGTGGATCCGGGTCTCCAGCCTGCGCTTGTCATCCTGGAGCATGGTCACACGACTAGCCTTGCTGTTGGCCTCTTCTGCCAGGTCGTCTCTCTCTGCCTCTGCGCTGCGTCTCGCACGCTCTGCTGTGCTCGGTTCCTCCTGCAGGGCAATCACCTCGGACTCCAGGCTCTTGATCCTCTTGTCCACATCCTTGTGCTGGCCCTGTGCTTCCACCCCTATCCCCGACAGCATTTTGGCCCATTTCTCCCATTTTTCCTCTCTTCGCCTCAGCTTCTCTTCCTTTTCTTGTTCTCGTCTCCGCTCTTCCTCCTCCTTTTCACGCTTCAGCTTCTCCTCTTTTTCTTTTCTTCGCTTCAGCTTCTCTTCCTTTTCTTGTTCTCGTCTCCGCTCTTCCTCCTCCTTTTCACGCTTCCGCTTCTCCTCCCTTTCTTTTCCTCGCTTCAGCTTCTCTTCCTTTTCTTGTTCCCTTTCTTGCCTCATAAGGCCCATGAACTGCTTCAAAAGTTCCTCTGAGGCCATTTTCTGTCCTCTGGTCTCCACAGGCATACAAACAAGGTGGCAACTATCTGGTTCCCTCCAGAGCCTCAACCCAGACTCTCCACCAGATACTGCCGGTCAGTCCACTAATAAGGATCCCACTTCTGACACCAAATGTTACGTGCTCTACCCCTCTTAACGCTTCCTTACTGTGGCTGACCCTTTGGACCGTTGGCCTTCCCTACACTACCACCTGAGAGCCACGCCACCACGTGAAACTCCCCTAACCTCTGTCAGTATCCGTCAGCCTTACCACGGGTGGGGGGACAGTCAGGACTGACCAGAGGCGCAGCGATGTGTTGTCGGAAGGAGAGTCACGACCGCACAACGCCGAAGAACAAGGGGATTTATTAAAACACTTTATCTACATTATAAATGGTCGCAATATCATATAACAAGTACTTTACATAATACAGGTGGCAGGATGAGGCCGGAGGAGGAATCATGCACAGAACCATTTATTACAGGGGATGGCGAAGGAACAGGACCAACAACAGAGTCAGAGCAGAGAAACGCCGCATAAATCCATGGCGCCACCTATTGGCCACTTTTAGAACTATTTTCTAACGCCATGCATGCCACAATATGTTATATAAAAATATTATTTTATTTCAAATTATATTTCATAGATTAAACTATTCTTTTAGGTCTACCACCAGATGTTACGACTTCCCTTTATATAACTTATTGTTGTTGTTTCTCGTTGGCCGGCTCAAACCTTTTGTAATTATGTAAATAAGTCTTTCATTTTCTTTACTCTTACGCCTTAATTCAGGTAGTACTTTCTCAAATTATGTATTCAATAAAAGAAAATAAGACCTAATCCAAATAATTTATTAGTGTGTGACGTTTCGGCAACAATTCAATACTTCATTAACTTAATTAAACAAACTAAGCAAATAATGATTTAAACAGTTTTATTATTTCTACCACGACTGCAATATCACATACTCATGGATTCCAAGATCAAGCAAATGACCAATAAATCCTCTACAAGCAAATAAAAGCTTATATCAATAATATTTTTAAAAACAGCAGAGAATCTTTTTTTTATTCATAATACATATGTCCTTTATTTTCAATTTGTCTGAGAGAAACTCGATCGATATACAACCTGAAGTCAGGGCATACAAAAAAATTTGCAGAACAACTAAAAATTATTATATCAATACCCAACCTTATATGAATGCATCACACATATTTTTGTCAGGCATTTAAAGCTAGTTCATTACTGAATTATTTTGATTTTCAAGTCTCAGTGAAGAGCTTAACAGCCAGTTCCAAAGTTGGATGAATGGTGGGAGATTATTGAAAGGGTGGGTAAGATATGGATAAATGGGCTGAAAGGCTCAAGGTTTGATGCCATTTTTATCTACTCTGTGCATTATGCAAAGAATATCTTAAATAGAAGGCAGAGTTTTATATCCTCCTATAAGAAATGGTGCACAGAGGACTAGAGCGAGACTTAAATTATTTCCATTTGAAGTTTCACTTTTAAATAAATGCTTATTGGATTTTTCATTGTAATATACATTACCATTGAAGACTTTCAATATGACACATTTGGCCACAATACAATAGAGGAGGGTTTTAAATGTTCCCAATTTCTAAAAGGAAGGATTAATAGGTTCTCAGCACACAAGCCATTTCTCCTGCCATGTGGAGCCCCCCACATAAGGCTTTGGGGAGGGCACTTACTTGAAGGTGTTGGTCCTGGGAGAGTAGCTCCAGAAGCAGACACAGCCGTCATTTCCAGTAGAAATCAGATAGCGAGGATCACCTTCTGGGTAGGGGCAGAACTGGGACACCATCATCCGTCATCAGGGAGAAGCACGCTCCATGCCAAAAATTACTCATACAATAATAATGCCTTAACGAAACACACAAATATGATATACAGTAGAACCTCCATGAGAGGACCAACATGCTAGAGGACACCTCTCTATAAAGAACAGTTTTCATCGCCAAAAATACCATTTTTAATATTTAGCAACTTACCAGTAAGAGGATACTTCTCCTTAAAGGACACTTTGGCTCTGCAACTAGGTGTCATTTACAGGGAGGTTCTACTGTATTTTGAATAAATGAAATCATTTAGAGGTCTGCTATGTACAAGGCACTTAATAAGAAAGCAAACAAAAAAATTGTTTCAATTATTGGTAATTATATTGGTATATAACCAATTATATTGGTAACGAAAAAAATAATTTACTAAAGAACTAAGCAAAAATGAGTTAAGATAAACATTCTTCCCTGACTTATAATTTAATAAAATCAACAAAGCATCCAGGGCAAAGTCTCTTGTAAAAGAAAAAAATTATATAAGAGCCCTGGATGCTTTGTTGGTTTTATTTTAAAAATGAGTTAAGAGCACTCTGGTATATCGAAGAAACATTTAGAGAGAAAGAGTGGTACCCGGACAGATGTGACCATGCCGGTGTGGCTGGTGAGGATGGCTATGGGTGCCAGGGAGCGCAGACACCACACACGGATCATCTTGTCGCAGGAGCCCGAGGCCAGCACCGTGTTCTCAAAGTTGACAGCAAGGTCCGAGATCTCTCCCGAGTGGCCTCGCATGGTGGCCAGCAGTCTGCCATCATGGGCACTCCAGATCTTCACTAGATTGTCATCAGCTCCCTGCCCAGCAACATTGGACCTATTATAATATGATATGGTAGATTAAACTGGCGAAACCACTGGGAGGGTTCACCACTGATGAGCCAAACCCTCCCATTAATTTATCATTGCAGTAAGGGCAGTAGAAATTATTTTATTTAAAAAAGAATCGTATGCACTCAAAAATAGTTTCAATTTCTTATGGGAGCTATTAGCTTACATTGACCTGGGTGGGAAGCATTCCAGCATGGATAGACATTGTGTGTCTAGCATTACAAACATTAATAATGTCTATCCATACCTGTATCAACAGAATGGAGGAAATAAAAAACATCAATGATATTTATGGATACACATTTAACTTAATAAATAAGCATATCCTGACCATTCTTCATAAATAAGGTTAAAATTAGAAGATTAGATTAAAATATAAAATGTACTGAAAATTAGTAAGAAATTTCTTTTATAAAAGAAACTTCCCTATTATCGGGGAATTTTTAATTGTATTCCCCAATGCTGCCTTAAATGAACCACTTTATAGATGGCACATCTATTAGAATAAATCTTGAGTAAGTGGCTCTACTGTATACCTATGGCTGTATGCCAATGATAATACACAAGTTAGGCTTATTAATGGGAAAAGGAACAAACTTCAGAAGAGATACATTACTAAAAAAAAAATAGATACCCTTCTTAGGCAGGCTCTCATTGAAGGTTGGGTTCTGTCAAGTCATTTTTGACTCAAGGCAATTTTTACTGCATTGTCAGCATAGTATGCCCCATTCATTTCTTTTAATCAGTGTGGGCCAGAGTGTTTGTAAGATGTGAACTTCACTATAACAACACCACTGTGACCAATATTTCATTGTTGTTATAACCATGCTATTATTTATGGGCTATTCTTATGGTTATTCTAACCATGTTAGAACCACAGGTAAAACATTGGGGGGCTTAAAACAGGAAACCTTAGAATCACAATGTTATAACTAAGTTGCGCTGTTATGATAGAGGCTGTTATAATGAGGTGTTCCCCTGTACATCAACTCTTAGAAAAGAAAAGATTTATTCCTTCTTCATTAAAAAATAAGTTCTATTCAATAAAAAGTAATAAGACCAAATCCAAATAAATAAATAATATATGATGTTTCAGTAAAAGCGTTGTTACTATCATCAGACGTTAGAAAAAAATGTTTTTTCATTCAGTCTTTTGTCTGATGAGGGTAACAACGCTGAGACACATCACACACTATTAATTTAATTGGTCTTATTACCTTCTTTCTTATCTCCACTCAACTTAGGGTATCAAGCCTGTAGAGCTTGTTACTGATATGTTTTTAGTACCTTTTATTTCTAATCTATAATCCAAGTTATACTGTATAAAGATCCAGTCAAATAGGGAAGCTAAGAGTCCCACCCACTGTAAAGATGTAGTGTCCGGAGCGGTCAAAGAGCACACAGTAGACAGAGGAGAGATGGCCCAGGAGCCGACGGAACCTCTGCTGCTTGCTGTAGTGCTGGGTGGGGACAGTGTGGGAGAGCGGGGAGGACACCCCTCCTGAGTACTCCCTGGCATTCAATGTCGAACCTGGCATCACAACACCATTGCCTTTCACTCTTCTATGTCCCAGCTGGTACAGTGGAGTGGACCCAGGAGGAGCTCTGAACCTCAGACAGCACTATATATATATATATATATACAAATTCTATTCTATAGTCTATTCCAGAGCATCACAGACTGATATTTTGTATACTTGCATTATTAGCTTGATTAAATGAGTGTATAAAATTTTTGATTTCTATGTGGTCTGGAAGTATATTGAAAAATCACAAAATTTAAAAAGAAATTTGTCCATTCTAGACAACCCAGAAGTCTTCAATTTTGTAAACTTGCATTGTTAGCTAGATTGAGTGAGTGTACAAAAGTCTGGTCAAGTCCAAACCACCCTGACCCCTTGAAACTCTCTATTTCCCTTCATTTAAAAGGAAATATACAAAAGGCCTTTATACAAAATATAGAGAAGGCCTTGTATAAAAGTGAAACCCTTTGGTGTTGTGTAAGCACCAAGGTAGCAACTTACAGATATTGGAGGGATAGTGGGGACGGGCGTGGGTGGAGGGAAGCAAGGGATGGCCAAACCTCCGCACCACCAGCTTCTGACTTGGACAGAGTGACTTCCCAACATCTGCTCACACATACTGTAGTTTGGATCTATATGCCAACCAGTATATGCTTTTATAAAAAGACAGAAATAAAATAGCATTATATATGTGACAATCAATGGAAGATGAAAGCAAAAGAATTATGATAATAAAGAAAAAAAATATCAGAAAACATCAATATTTTCTCAATTTTTCATTCCGTTTAGAGGATCATTCCATATACAGAATGTCTAGATATTACTGTCTGAAAGTTCCCAAGGTTGGTAAATCCCAAACACTTCCAGAGTCTAGGCCTAAATTCTCCATAAAAGAACAAGCTCAATGGATAGTTGACAATCTCTAACATGTAATCCCATCTAAGTAAGTGAGATGTACCTTCCTTGCGACGGAGCACAGAGTGGCAGCCCACCCCGAGCAGCGTGGCCACTCCAGAGATGTTGGAGGGCACCTCGCGGTCCACCAGTGGAGGCAAGCGCAGGCACAGCTGGAGTAAGTGGTCTGGGGCCAGGGCCCGGCCCAGCAGTTGTTCCTGGCACACACAAAATATCGTTCAAATTTGAGGTGGACCATCATCAACTAGAACAATGTGTGTGCCCAAATGCTGATGAGCTAGAGTTTCTGCTAAACTCTCTTTACCTTCATTTATATTTAAAAAAAAAAAAGACATACCTGAATCCGTGAAAGAAAAAAAAAAATTTTTTTTTGATATAAATATTCAATGGATTGGCTTTTGACTCAACAACAGAGGGATTGCTCCCTCTTTATCAATTTATGGTGCAATAAACTTGAGTAATTAATCTCTTTAACTTCAGTAATTGAAAATCTCTCTACAAGTAATTTTTGTCGAGTGTTGAGTATGCAAAGTTTAAAAATAAAAGACCCCCAATATATCTAATAAAGGCCTCAAAAACAAAACATCTCCTTTTAAAAAGCTTAAAGATATTTTTAAAAACTTTATTCTGCCTCCTCCCTTTCTTATTGAATAAATATAAAAGATAAAATTTTTGACCTTCAAATTTATTCTTTGAGCCTCTCTCTGTTCCACTATAATTCAATATCTAGCTATCAAAATACACTGTAAAATAAAAGGATTCAAAAGCGCGAATGTTTCTTCTATACATAAAACGAACTTCTACTGTCCTTACTGCGATGAAAAAATATATTGGGAGGGCTTTCATCGCAGTAAGGACAGTAGAAGTTTGTTTTATGTATAGAAGAAACATTCGCGCTTTTGAATCCTTTTATTTTATATGTATAGATGGCGCGTTATTGCTTTGTGTTAAAATACACTGTTTTCAAAATATTTTACCTCTAAACCATCAGAAAATTTGACCATTCTGGACTGTAAATAGGTAATAGAAAGCTGCTTATTAAAGTATGCAAAACAAATAATTTTATTACAGAGTCGCTGCAATCAATAGCTAAATATTAAAGAGTGTTATTTGCCGAATGATTTTATATTTCAGATAGGTTTGAATCAGAAAGATTAATATGGCTCTAACATTCAGCTAACTCCACTTGTCAAAATGTGAATGAAGCTAAGGTTGGACAACCAAAGGAACTTACAAACTGGGCAAAGGTGCAAGGATGTTTCTTCCCCTGCCAGTCCACCCGACATGGAATCAACTGCCACAGCCATGACAAGGTGAGGTTGGGACTTCCCTGTGTGACAGGGAGAACCAACCTGTTTCTCTTCTAGCTCCTCTTTGAGGAGGAGGGCAGTTTTCTTGCATGGTCCCGCAGCCAGGAACTGGGTGATGAGGTAGTACAGTTCTGGGGGCACACAAATATGGTCAGTCCAAATATATAGTTTGCCTTTTTTTCTATTATCAAACATTTGGTCATGGAGACTATGTATGTTTTCTGTACTATTAGTTGTGGGCTTTTTTTTTTATACAGGACATGCCTGGTGGCTTCCATATGAGAGAAGAGCCTTTGACAGAGAATTTCTCTCTCTCCTCCTCCAGTGACAGACAATAAAACATGTAGTGTGGAAGAATTCTTCCAATATATCAGATGTTAAAAGAATTCATTTTCTGCTCCAGAACCCTAATCACAATGTTCTCTCTCTGCTAGAAGGGGAATCACCAGATTCAGTCAAGTCTAGTCAGCATCACTTTGAGATATATTGACAATATATATCATATAGAGAAACAACCATAATACATATTTGTAACTCAAGGGGGATCTAAGTTTAGCCTATCCATTTCATTTCTGCATTAATAATGAATGAAAAAAGCTTGTTGTGCATTATCATTATCGTACCTACACCAAGGATTGCAAAGAACAACCCATCGATTTTTTCAATATTGGCAATAACTTTTTTAGAACCATTAGTCAGCATTCAAACTTTGGTAGAATTCCATTTTAGCACTTTAATTTTTCACCATTACCCTTCAGCTGTTAGTGTTTGTTTAGATCATCTAGAATGTCTTTGGCTGAACAAGCTCCATTGAATTTTGAATTGATAGAAAAGGGAGAGTACACACTTTGAGAAGGGAGGGATAAGGCCTACTGGAATGACAATTGATGGGCGGAGAACCAGCATGTTTGAAGATTCTGTCCAACAATCGGAATGGACAAAGGTATTGATGGGGGAATGTATGATACTACACTTTCATTTTAGCCAAAAGGCAGATAAGCAATGGAGGGATACATGAAAGGAAGATCAGGAAGAGAGGAAGGTAAAGAATGAAGTTCATAAAAAATTTTAGAAAAGAAAATCCTACAATATCATTTGAAGAAAAAAACTAGCCATAGAAACAAATTTCTTGGAAGACAACAATACTGCCAGTCAACAGACTTGAAAAATAGATATATAACTGATTTGGTATAATTGCCTTGAAGCAATTACATCTTCAAAAAGTTAAGAGAAATCTGAAATTTATATTTCAAGAAATTTTATAGTGTAGAGCATTGTTGTTCCCAATTCAGGTAGAGATCAAGAACTATTGCATAAAGAGGCCAAGAAGGCTTCTGGGCAAATCTTTCCTCCTGATCCACTGGTCAGTTTGGACCCTGACCTACATCATGCTAGGAGGTAGGAACTCAAATCTGGAAGTGCTAGAGAGAGGATGTCTATATAATGTCACATTTAGAATATTTTCTTTTATATATTCAAATAAACCTGAAAGAAAAAGTTTATTATACTGGAACATTCATTATAAATTATCCTATCAATATATCCCAATCATTATTCTAAATGCACAAGTTTTAAGCTCCAATTGTTTTAACTATGGTTTATAAAAGTCCCAAGTGATATTCTAACATACACACCAAGCCTTTATTAAGACACCAGTCTTATACATATTCTCCTCTCTCCTTGCCGGCTTGCAATGATATCCCTTCTTCTTTCTTATCTCCACTCAATCATATTAGGGTATCAAGCTTGTAGAGCTTGTTGATGTCTGCTGGGGATGAGTAGAGCTCATCATTGGATGGCAATGATATCCCCATAATGATCAATCACCATCATGTAGTGGAGGAGATTTCAAAGATGGATTTGACACCTAAAAATTGTATTTTTCAAAAGGCCTGTGAAACATGTGGTAGGAACCAATTATTTAGTGAAGTAATATAGTTTTTATTGTGCACATTTTAGTATTATTAGGCTCCATCTATAAAAGAATAACTAGTCTGTGATCAAAACAAAGCTAGATGCTGTTATGTATATATTTTATCACTGAAAATGATGCCATTTACCAACCATGGATATAAGAACTAGCTGATGCGGATTAGGTAAAATTTGGATTATAATTTTTTAAATTATAGATTATACATTTTTACTGAAATGTCACACTATTTATTTGGTTCTATTACCTTGTATTTATAACTACCTGCTCTAATTGTAAAAAAGCAATCCTAGGTTTCAGACCTAGATAAACCCAATCTGTACACATTTCTGAATCTTTGCCCATTATTAGGGTATATAGTTTTTACGTTCTATCCAAAAATGGAATGAGAGATAAAATAAAAATGATAGCAATTTTAGAGAAGTAAAATTTTAATGGGGGGATACTTGTATACTTTAAAAATTTTGATTCAACTGCTCAAAATGTTCTTTTTTTTTTTCTTCTTTAAAAGTCAGCTGACTTACTCTTTGAGCCAAAGGCATCAATCATTCCCAATTAGCCTCAAATTGTGAGTCACAACATTTATTTTAAGGCAAGTATTGAGATAAATTTGATTTAGAATTCATTTTAAAAGCTAAACATATTTTTTTATAGGATAATAATCATTATAGAACTTGCTTGCTAGTTTCCTCACAAGATTTAATGTAAATATTTTCAAAATTCCAATAAGTGTGATCCAAGTATCTGATATCTTCTTTACCAAAGATCCTGCAACAAAGCTATCTCCATTTTATCTAGAAGAGAAAGAAGCATAGTTTCATAACCCACACACAGTGAAAACTTGTGTGCAACTCTTACACCCAGTAAATACTAAGTTTCTACATTGCAACATGACGTTGCCATATCAAAATGTGGAAATCTTTACTCTAACACCCTGAATTTTCTTCTCATCTAGTTAGAACTCTTTTTGTGCTTTCTCCAAATCAAGCTTTTCAATCTTGAAAGAGTCCTATTTTGATTCTTCTCTAATTTGAAATTTCATGTAAAAAGTCTGGTAGATGGAACTGATGACAAAATTCAGGAAGTGTTCACCAATATTTTTATAAGAAGCTTGATCCTCCAAATGTTTTTTCAATCCAGTTGGATTGCCTAAATTATTAAAAATTAGCTGGTCTCAGGTACACCTCTCTGTAAAAGACACTTTTGCTCCCCAATTAGGTGTTCTTTAGGTTTCTAATATCATTAGAGTCAATATCATCAGAAGCAGAAATACACTCATAGACAAAACTTAAGGAAGTTGTAGCATGTATATCGGGATTCAGACAATAACTCTAAAAGATATTTGATACACCGTGAACTTTATTGAAGACACACGAGATAACCAAGTGTGAACAAAATTGCCTCTGTGTCCTTTAACCCTTAGTTACTCGCGCGGGGTCTGGCAGACCCCAATATTCTACAATGGATAAAATCCTTGAAAAATAAAATATAGATATAATTTTTGATTGCATCCAAAAGAATACAGTCTCTAGTTTACAAATATATCAATTTATTATAAAAACTTACATTATTAATTATTTTATGAAATTGGTAATATGACAAAAAAACATAAACTATCAACATACACAAACAATTTTCTTTAAAATATAAATAAAAATGTAAATTTTTATTGTGCACATTTCTTGCAAAGTGTTGTTGAGTGTTCAGTATGAATGTGTTTAGCGCATTTAACACATATAATTTTGGATTTTCGGACTTTGGAACGATCACAAAATTGGCAACGCTTCCGTTTCGGTGACGATGTGACCCTGGATTATTTTCTTTTTAAAGAAACACAAGAACTTTATATCTGTCAATTAATTATAAAATTTTAGGACTTTACTTGTTGTGGCTCATCTGTATAAGCAATTGTAGATATGTTTTGATATCTTTTAGCAGAAAACATTTATTTTCCCATTTTTGTAGGTTTGAATCAATTAACCCAATTGCAATCTCTTCAATAAACAATTTTCTTTTTAATATTTAACATTTTAAATATATAAATAACTTTTGTTGAAACATTGATGAAACAAAAAGAGGCACAATGGTTATCTCCTTGTCCTCCTACTTACTGTGTAATTTTGACACAATTGATCAATTACATCAACACCTGATTTTGTTTAATTACAAAAAGTTATTTTCTAGTTCAGATTTTCCACCAGATTCAGAATCTGTCTGTTTTGTGGAGTCCTTGATTGAAATTAAAATAACTGCTTGGACTTTTTGGTACATTTGAAATCAGTGTACTCTCTCTTTTCTTGAATCCTGAAAACATAGCTTTTGAGCAAAAAATTGGGGGAAATTTCTGTTTTATTTCTATTCATTGTTCCTAAAAACCTAAGTCAAAGTAATAGATAAAAGATATAAAGTATTGCCGAGCTTTAAGGCAGCTTACCTATTTCATCAAGCTTGAAAATTAAAGTTACGTTATTACTCGCGCGGGGTCCAATGGACCCCAACTCCATTTTATTGTCTATTATAGGGCAACAAAATCAAGTTGATAAATGTTTGCATATTCATTTTCATATAAAATTAAGCTACTAAAGTTTTGATCTCCAAATGTTTTATAGAATTCTAGATATTCAATGAAATAAGTGTGTCTGGGGTCTATCACAGACCCCACGCGAGTACTTAAGGGTTAAAAAAAAAATACATATATATATAGAAGACGGGTTACATCAAAATACGAAACTTCCTTAAGTTTTGTTAGTGAGTGTATACAACAAAAAAGCAACAAAACTGGAGTGAGTAAAGCATAAACAATGATCAAGATTAAATAAGCAATCAACCTTGTTGTGTCTGAGATAGGTGAGGTAGCATTGCATCATAGGTTACCACTTTTTCTAAGACCATTGTAATCACATTTCTTGCTATTGTGCCATGCCCACTAATAATGGCAAGCAGATGATGAATTGCGCATAGCATATCTGCTAACAGTGGAGCAGAAAGGTTTGAAGAAATCCACTTTGTGTGTTGAAAACTTGGATACCCTACTTTCTGTTGATGTGTTTAAAAACTCCACCTTATTTTAGAGGTATTTAAACAACCCATATTCTTCTGAGGCTTAAATATTTCACCTTCAATTGAAGCAATTAAAAAAATCATCCTTTGTGGTCATTCAAATTCCTCTACTTTTTCTGAAGGCATTTGAATACTCAAGGCCTAAAAATATATTTTAAATGTTATATCTTTCTGATTGAGTGTGTTTGGTGGGTTGAAGACATTTAAATACCCCACCTTCTGGATGTGTGTGTTGAAGACATTTAAATACCCCACCTTCTGGATGTGTGTGTTGAAGACATTTAAATACCTCACCTTCTGGATGTGTGTGTTGAAGACATTTAAATACCCCACCTTCTGGATGTGTGTGTTGAAGACATTTAAATACCCCACCTTCTGGATGTGTGTGTTGAAGACATTTAAATACCCCACCTTCTGGATGTGTGTGTTGAAGACATTTAAATACCCCACCTTCTGGATGTGTGTGTTGAAGACATTTAAATACCCCACCTTCTGGATGTGTGTGTTGAAGACATTTAAATACCTCACCTTCTGGATGTGTGTGTTGAAGACATTTAAATACCCCACCTTCTGGATGTGTGTGTTGAAGACATTTAAATACCCCACCTTCTGGATGTGTGTGTTGAAGACATTTAAATACCCCACCTTCTGGATGTGTGTGTTGAAGACATTTAAATACCTCACCTTCTGGATGTGTGTGTTGAAGACATTTAAATACCCCACCTTCTGGATGTGTGTGTTGAAGACATTTAAATACCCCACCTTCTGGATGTGTGTGTTGAAGACATTTAAATACCTCACCTTCTGGATGTGTGTGTTGAAGATATTTAAATACCCCACCTTCTGGATGTGTGTGTTGAAGACATTTAAATACCCCACCTTCTGGATGTGTGTTGAAGACATTTAAATACCCCACCTTCTGGATGTGTGTTGAAGCCATTTAAATACCTCACCTTCTGGATGTGTGTGTTGAAGACATTTAAATACCCACTTTCTGGATGTGAGTTGAAGACATTTAAATACCCCACCTTCTGGATGTGTGTTGAAGACATTTAAATACCCCAACTTCTGGATGTGTGTGTTGAAGACATTTAAATACCCCACCTTCTGGATGTGTGTTGAAGACATTTAAATACCTCACCTTCTCTGTGTGTATTGAAGACATTTAAATACCCCACCTTCTGGATGTGTGTTGAAGACATTTAAATACCTCACCTTCTGGATGTGTGTGTTGACATTTAAATACCCCACCTTCTGGATGTGTGTGTTGAAGACATTTAAATACCCCACCTTCTGGATGTGTGTTGAAGACATTTAAATACCTCACCTTCTGGATGTGTGTGTTGACATTTAAATACCCCACCTTCTGGGTGTGTGTGTTGAAGAC
This sequence comes from Cordylochernes scorpioides, assembly GCA_030710605.1. Taxonomy (NCBI): domain Eukaryota; kingdom Metazoa; phylum Arthropoda; class Arachnida; order Pseudoscorpiones; family Chernetidae; genus Cordylochernes; species Cordylochernes scorpioides. The sequence goes on along the minus strand of CP092881.1, from coordinate 39,746,071 downwards.
ATTTAAATACCCCACCTTCTGGATGTGTGTTGAAGACATTTAAATACCTCACCTTCTGGATGTGTGTGTTGAAGACATTTAAATACCCACCTTCTCTGTGTGTGTTGAAGACATTTAAATACCCCACCTTCTGGATGTGTGTTGAAGACATTTAAATACCCCACCTTCATCTAGATGTGTGTTGATGACATTTAAAATCCTCTGAAATTCAAAAATTCCATCTAGCTGCATGAATTCTTCAAGACCTTCTCAATTAGGTATAAAAAAAAAAACATCATTCACTATTGAGTCATTAATAATGATGGTGAATATTCAATTAATATTTATTTTGTTGTGTCCAAATGCTTACCAAAAAAGTAATTTTAAATCTATATTATATATTTAGATTGTTTTTTTTTTTAATTATTATTTTAAAAATTTACGATGATGTGATCAATACCTCATACCCCAATAATAAAGTAGAAACAGAAAAAAACAGCAAAAAAGTTGAAAAATTCCAAGGTAACCAGACCTATACTCCAAAATATGGGTGACATTTTACTGGCAGCTATGTTTGCTAGCATAATGTATTGTTTATTTGGTTTCTTGCACCATTTTGGTGTTATTCAACAGGTAAGAGGAACAAATCCGAAAAGGTAATCTGTTATGTGACCTTCCCCTATATATACTCATGGACAAAACTTAAGCTAGTTTTTTACATTTTTGCATATATATTGGGATTCAGACAAAAAAAATGAAAGATATTTGATACACAGTGACCTTTATTGAAGATATTCAAGATAACCAAGTGTGAAAACAAAATGGATTCCGTCTCCTTCAAAAAAATAATAGATGAACGGCAACATCAAAGACTTTCCACTTTCTTAACCCTTTGAACACTGGGCATATTAGCCCTGAAATGTGTGTAAATAGCGATTACAGTGAAAACAGTAAATACAAAATTTAAATTCATGCTTATTTATGCACAATATCTTAAAATACAAAGCTCTTCTGGTTGAAATTGTTCAATTAAACATTATTTAACAAATATTACTCAAAAATGAGCAACAATCGACATTTTTTATTTGTATCCTGCAAAGTATGATATTTTTCTAAACAGTTCTCAAGGGGAAGGTTTGGTTTTATGGGTTCTTCAAAGCAAAAGGATTTTTTTCTACCACCCTGTGTTTTGAGGTCACTGCACACTAAATCAATCATTTTTTGGAACTTGTTATTTAGCCTTTCATCATCGAGTGAGCTCACACAAATTTTTTCGAGGGTCTTCATAGATACAAACGATACATGATCTCTAATTAATTACTTTCAAATTAACTCCTTTCATCACTCTAAGGCCATTTTATACCATTTATTTTATAAATAAGGTAGGAATTTATCACTCCTACTTACTATAAGGGATTTACCTTTTGTTGCAATCCTTTAGGATGTCACTGTTGGAGAATAGAGGTGAACATGGAATTATTAGGATAAAATGATTTTGTGAAACACATTTTTGCAAAGAATGGTGTGTTGTCAATCCAATCTTGAGAACAATAATCAGAAATTCAGGATATAAAAATCATTTCCCTTTTCTAAATAACACCCAGAAATGTGAAAAACTCATTTATTGTAACTTGGTTCCACTTGTTGGCACAAAGATGAGAGAAAACTGACTTTTTTTGCAATTTCTTGTTGAGCACATTTATTTATTTATTCAATTATTTGTTAACAAAGAGGCTCTGTAAAAAATAGAGTGAAAATATAAAATGGTTTACTTGATATCGGATGTTTTTCCATTGGTGGAGTGGAAAATGATATGTTTGATGGGTTCTGCTACATCCTCCCATTCATAATAAGAATTGTATAAAATGTCATTATTCCCATCAAAGGAATAAATTTCTGTGTATTCTCTAAATTGATTGTATCAAATTCCAAAAAATCAAACGTGAAACATGTTGATAGGCTAGCACTATCAGTAAAATCATTTTCAAAAATGAGCGAAATTACAAACACAAAATCGGTAGTAAAACAGGCAGCCAGTGGGGAATATCTGCGAACCCTGAATGAGACATGCACTTAACAAGGCTTCCGTTCTAAAAATAGAACTGTAGTAGTCGTTTCTGAGAATTTATAAGCCGAGTTGTTTATGGCTGGTGAGAGGGGGCACTGGGGTTTACACGCACCCACGATCTGTCCTGTGAGACAGGACATTGATGTTCAAAGGGTTAAGTTTTGTCCATGAGCGTATATGTGGATATGCAATACTCTAGGATTCACAACACAAGTACTCTAAATAAACTCTCCAACCACAAATCATCTGTGATACAGACCAGCGAACCAAATAGAAGACCTTTAAAGACTCAACTGTAAGCAAGATAAAGAGTGGCCTCATTAAATCACTAAAAGGTTTAAATGGACAAAACACACCAAAACTGCCTCTGTTACAATACCTCCCCGGATCATATTGTATTTTGCCTCGGATTAACCAGAGAGGATCCAAGCCTATAGCCAGCCACCAGGAGAGTGGACATCTTGAATGGGTTTTACAACCAAGGAGATGATAACCATCACTAAGTACAATAAAAGCCTTTTATTAATAGAGTTCCACCTTACATAGGCTTGTCCTGGAGTCCAAGAAGGAAAGAAAAAAAAAAGAAGCACAAACAATGTTAGAAAGAATCAATAAGTGAATAATGATAGGTACAATTTTGTGATTATAGATTAGAAACACATGGTAAAAAGACCAAATCCAGATAAATAAATGGTGTAGGATGTTTTGGTAACAATGCTGTTACAGAAACATCACGCACACTATATATTTATTTGGCCTTATTGCCTCTTGTTAATGAGTAATCAGCTATATACAGTCTTGGTGGAGGGGCATAACAAATACTGCATCTCCATTGTTTAGTAACATTCTCATAGTTTCTGCTCACCACCTCTGGTCTGAAGTTGGCAACACAACCTTGTTATAGAAACATATAAGGCTAAAATAAGGATAAAAACTTGTCAGAAATAGATTGAAACAATATGACAAGGCACAATATGGATTATAGATTAGAACTACAATGAAATTAGACCAAATCCAAATAAATTAATAGTGTCAGAAGTTTCAGTAACTGCGTTGATACCATCATCAGACAAAAGACTAAAAATATAAAATCAAAATAAAAACCATTTTTAGTCTTTTGTTGGATGATGGTAACAATGCTGTTAATGAAATGTCAGACACTATTAATTTATTTGGATTTAGGCTAATTTCCTTGATGTTCTAAGAAGGTCTGCAACAAGTCTCCTTATTAAAACATATTGTAGCAGATTATTTATTATTCTATGAAAAGATTTTTTAATTTCGATATTTGTATTTTGATACACTGTAAAATTTTCTCATTGCCTTTCTGCTATTTTATTATTTTAATTTGATTTTACATTAAATAGATTGCCATGTCATTCTGAAGTTTGTCTCCCTAATTTCCTACGTTACAATATAAAACCTGCCTCCTGCTTACAAGAGCAGTTTGAAAAAATTAAAAGCTCCTCACCAGTTATAATTTTTTTAATGGAACTCATCACTTTTCTCATTTAATATAAAGGTTCCTCATTTGTATTTGGTCTTTATATACCCAGTGAATCCAAAAACTATACATTGTTTGAAAAACAAAATGGAAAATGAAAGCAAAAAAAAAAAATACCTTGAGAAACTCAATTTTTTTGTTTTAAATCTATCCTAACACAAAGCTAGAATCCTGCTACCATACCTATATAAAAAAATTATTTGGAACTATTTATTTGAGAAAAAGGCATCACCTGATCATGCAACTAAAAGTTGCTGATGACTTGTGCCATCTATCAGAATAAATATCAACTTATTGTTGATTTTTAATTATTTCAGAATTGTGCAAATACCCTTTCTTGGTTGATCAACAATTAGTTGATATCTTTTTATTCTGGAAGATGGCGTAAGACATCAGCAACTTTTAATTGCACTATGAAGAGATGCCTTTATCCACCTGATCCCAGTACAATTTCACTTTTGTATTATCTTTATTATTTATTTTCGTGTTACAGAAAACTTTGAAATATTCTACATGCGTCTCTAGTTTCTAGCAGAGGAACATCTATCAAAAGTAAAATAAGGAATTAGTGATTCAAAATTTTTTTTATATTAAGTACTATGTATTAAAAGAAAACAAGACCTAATCCAAATAATTATTTGGATTAGGTCTTGTTTTCTTTTATTATAATCTATAATCCAAATTGTGCTTTATCATTTTAAGTACTATGTACTAAACACAAGGTAAATGAGACCAAATACAAATAAATAAATAGTGTATGATGTTTGGGTAACAGCCTTGTTACTGAAACATCACATTTGGTCTTATTATCTTGTGTTTAGTGCATAGTACTTATATAAACAAATTTTGAATTTTTATTACTTTGTGTTTATAATCTATAATCAAATTAGGCCTTATTATTACTATGTACTAAAAATATGCAGGAATCTAACAAGCTTTAATTTTTACAAACGGACATTTTTGATACTGAATACGTTTATACAAAAAATTGACTGAACCATTCCCCCTGAGGAGAGTGACAGAGAGCCACTGAAATTTTGGGAATTAAATAAAAAATTGGTTGATGTTGATGATTGGTTGATCTCTTAACAAACTTTTAACAACCAACAAATGTTTTATACAAAAAAAAAGTGTACAATTTTATTATATATTTTTTTTTATTTTCTAAAAATAAACACTACCATCTATTTAATCAAAATATTCATATCATTTGTATTATAAATTTGAGTATATATTTACATTTATATGGGAAATAATGAGTTAGGAGTAAGTGATAAAGCACAATTTGTGGATTATAGATACAGTACAACCTCCCTTTACCGGACACCCCGCTAACAGACACCTCTCTACCAAGGACAGTTTTCATTTGTAAAATTACCATATTTACTATTTTGCAACTCTCCGGTAAAAGGACACCTCTCCCTAAAGGACAGTTTGGCTCTGAAATTAGGTGTCCTTTACAGGGTGGTTCTACTGTACAAGAAAATAAAACCTAATCCAAATTAATATTGTGTGACATTTCGGTAAGAGCAATTTTTTTTTCTTTTATCTGATGATGGTAACAATGCTGTTACCGAAACGTCCCACACAATTAATTTATTTGGATTAGGTCTTATTTCTTGAGTGGGAGTAAATAATAAGTAAATGGGATAACTTATTTCTAATTGGATAATACTGCTATCAGCCAATCAGAAACAAGAATTTCTATACAGGGGTGGAGGGGTATTGTAGGGTGGCAAGAAAGGTTGTTATTTGACTTAATTTACATGTAATATTGATCATTTAATATATTTTTATTAAAATATAAAGGCTACAACTAACCAGAAGCCACAGCAATGATCTAAACAGTGAACCACCTCCCATATCCTAAAAGTGAAACCTACCAAACACCAAGTTATACGGAGGTAATCTGTAAGAAACATGGCATATGGTAACAAGACCAAATCCAAATTGATAATTGTCACGCTTCAGTAACATTCAGTACTTTTGTCTGATAAAGGTAACAATGCTGTTACCGAAACGTTACATTTAATTTAAGAATTTGGTCTTGTTACTTTATGTTTCTGATCTATATGAAAAGTATAGCATAAGGTAACAAGACCAAATTCAAATTGATAATTGTGTCACAATTCGGTAACATTCAGTACTTTTGTCTGATAAAGGTAACAATGCTGTTACCGAAAGGTTACATATAATTTAAGAATTTGGTCTTGTTAATTTATGTTTCTGATCTATATGAGAAGTATAGCATAAGATAACAAGACCAAATCCAAATTGATAATTGTGTGTCACGCTTCGGTAAAATTCAGTACTTTTGTCTGATGATGGTAACAATGCTGTTACCGAAACATCACAATTTCTTAATTTGGATTTGGTCTTGTTAATTTATGTTTCTAATATATAAGTATAGCATAAAGTAACAAGACCAAATCCAAATTAATATTGGTGTGTGATGTTACAGTATCACTCAGTACTTTTGTCTGATGATGATAACAACGCTGTTACCAAAACATCACAATTTATTAATTTGGATTTGATCTTGTTATTATATTTTAAAATCTATAATCCAAATTGTACCTTATCAAGAAGGATAGCATTATATAATGAAAATAATAAGACTTATAATATTAGGAGGCCGGTAAACCTTCAAATTCTGACAGCTAACCAAAATCAAACCTAACCACATCATGGCGGCCAATAGAAAAGGAGAACTGTGTGACTAACTTGCTACAATATTTTACTGTCCCATATCTGTTGGATGGGCAAACCCAAGTCTGTTGCTGCATTTAAATCTTCTGTGTGCTATTTCTAATTATTTAACACTCTCATTAAAAAATTTTTGACATTTTTAAAACCTACTATTATACAACTATCATGTCCTCTTTGGAAAGTTGGAAAATTTTTGTAAATATATATACAAATTTACAAAGGAATCTTTGATATCAACGAAGATAAATGATGTTTTGCCACACAATATATATTATAAAACATTTTAAAATCCATTTAAAACTTTCAATGCTGCATTAAAACATGCTTAAATATATTATAATTTATATTTTAATATAGAAAAAAAAAAGGCATTTTTTTAAAGATACCGTTTTAATAGTAACATTTTAAACGTTGTATAAAGATGTATTTATATAAGATGTATATTTATATAAAGGAAATACAGGACAATTACCTTTGTGAAAACATTATTTCACTATCCTGTAAAGAGGTATCATATATTTATCGTATATTTTGCTTAAGCAAAAGTCTAATACGACCTATAAGGTGTCTAAAAATCTAAAATTTCAAACTAACCTAGTTTCCCTCCCAAAATTTACCGTTAAAATTTTCATTATATTTAATAGAGAAAATATCTAAAGTATTGTTTGGGCAACTTTTTATTTTTAATATGTTTAAAAACAATTATAATTACCTTTCTCAATATTTTCTTTCGATTTATCGACGGGAATAATCATTTTAGTTTTGCTAGTAAGTGAAACAAAGTAACGGCATTAAACAAAGTTAAAAGTAAACACACATCTTATATTAGTTTAATTTGGTATCAATATTCTCTAATAAACCAAATTTTATAACTAAATCCATCATATTTAAATAAGTGTGTTACTATTGTCACGGTAAAGGAGATATTTTAGCAACAGTAAAATTAAATAAGCATATGATGATAACTTATTTATGAGTTAATGATGTTTATATAACTGAATTAATTTTGTTTTATTTTAATGTAGTGGTATTTAATTTTTTGAAGTTTCTAATTTATATTTATATTTTAAAAAAGTCGGAAATATAGTTTAAAATAAAATTTTATAACCAAGGCTTTTCGCTAAGTTTACACATGCTAATAATTGAAAAAAAAAAAAGAGTTTCGTTATTTACACTTTTAAAGTTTGAGTGGTAATAAAAAGAGATTTCAAATAAATAATTATATGTTGAGTATTTTAATTTTTTAAAGCCAGCATTTAATTCCAATAAAATTCAATATGAATTAGAGCATTTTGTATAATAAAAGTTAATTTTAAAGTTTATTTCATAAAACTTTTTTAAAATTATAAAATTTGCAATAGGATATATTTATAAATAATAACAAAATATGTATGGTATTAAACGTGATATGTACATTTTAAAATTTGATTTGACTTTAAAAAAATTATTTCTTCAATTTTTAAATATTTTTAATTTCTGTTTTTCGAAGAATGAAGATTGAGACTGAACATATTATTGAAACCATGCAATGCAGTTAGATATTAAATACAAAATATTATTTATAACTATTTTTAAAAATTTTATGAATATATTTCTTAAGATATTTATTGTCAAATATTTGCCTCAGCCCTTAATGTAATAATTAAAATTTATTTGATGAAAAGGCTTGGCTCATCAGTTGGGAACCCTCTCAAATGAATAATACAACAACAACAACAAAAAGCCTTTATTTAGGGTCACTGATCCTATACAGGATTCACCAGAGGTATGCATAAGAACAAAGCAGTGAGACAAAGGAAATAACGATATATACAGAAGAAAAAGAAAAAAAAAGAAAAAAAAACAAGAAAGAGAAAGAGGGAAGCAAGAAAAACAACACAAAAAGAGTAGCAGTAAGAAAGTGAGGAGTGAGTGTCACTTGGCCTTCTTCTGAGATATGGACTTGTGGAAACCATAAAACGCCTTAGCAATATACTTATTCTGGGTCATATTGTCAATTATTGATAGAAGTGAAGCACAGAGTTGCCCAGTTTTGAGCACAAGGGTTCTTCTTTCTTCTTTCAGAGCAGAGCAATCAAAAATATAGTGAGTGATTTCATTTTTTAGTTTTGAATTACAGAAGGTACAAATCGGGTCCTCACCGCAGAGCATCTTGGTGTGGTTTTCTCTAAAAAAAACTTGAAAGTATTCTAACTTGTGCGAGTAGTCTTACAACCGGGAAAGGAAAATCCCTTAAAAGGTATCCCTTCGTCATGAAAGATATGTGAATGTCTTTGTAGTGAGAGTATAGCTTAGATTTATCCATTCTTGTAAGGTCGTTTTGTATAGATTGGTCTGCCGCTGTTTTTAAGAGCCCTGTAATCGCGCTCCTCAGCGTTTCAGGATCATCAGGAAACAAGTGCAGGGGATCCATTATTGTTAAGCAGATTGGTGAGCTTTTTAATGAAGCCGATGGGTGTGCCCGAAGCATTAGACAGTTCCCGTGTTCTATTAAAACATATACGCGGCAATCTGTCACTGCTCATATTCAACACCCGCAGCCAATACTTCAGGGTTAATTTTAAAGCTGTTACACTCAATGAGATACGACCGTTTCTAATCTAATTATGTAGCCTGGAGTGTATCTGGGCAGATTCAGGAACCTACGGATAAATATGTCTTGTATACTGTCCAGTAAGTCTTTATGCTCTGTTGCCCACAATGAAGCGGCATACATCAGGACAGCTCTCACTATTGTATAAAGAGTTTGATTGATAAATTGATAGACTTTGCTTTTGATTTTATTAATATTGGGTGTGTGGCGTTAACTGCTGTAAGTGCTTTTCCTTTAAAGTTATTTGCCGGGTGAGTAGTTGTTATTGTTGGTGTCAGAGGGAATCCCAAGTATGTATATCTTGAAGATATTGTTATGGGTTTATCATATTCCAGAACCATCTATTCTAATTTGAGGGTTTACCTCGATTACGGAACACCATAATCTTTGACTTGGACTCATTTAGTGTCATTAAGTTCTCATCGAGATATTCTTTCAGTATTTTAATCTTCATTTGGAGGTTCATCCTGGACTCACCTATAATTGCTATGTCGTCGGCATACAGCAATAAATTAATATCTCCATATTCTGGCAAATTTACACTCGGCAGGTCTGAATTATTATAAATTTCGATTAAGTCCATGATAAATAATATAAAGAGCAGTGGGGAAAGTGGTTCTCCCTGGAGGACTCCCGGGTTTATCTTAATACTTTCCGTAAATGATCCCTTCCATCTGATAGCTATTGAAAAGTTTTTTCCAAAGTATTGAGTGAGGTACAGTATCAAATGCCTTCCTTAGATCGACAAAAAAGACATATAGTTTTCCCCTCTTTTTTCTTAATGATAGTTGGATTAAAGTAGTTAGTGTGAATATGTGGTCAATACATGATCTTCCTTTTCTAAATCCCGCTTGTTTTCCGGTATAACCCTTCTTCCCTCGACCCACTCCTCCAGTCTTGATCTTAGGATTGAAGTGAAAAGCTTTGATACATTGCTAATCAGTGCAATACCTCGGTAGTTAGAGGGGCTGTTCTTATAACCATTTTTAAAGATTGGGTGTATAGTGGAATTAGTCCAAATTGCTGGGTATTTTCCAGTCGTCATAACACTATTGTAGAGGTGTTTATATTGTAGAGGTGTTTTAATACTTCATTGGGGATGCCATCGGGCCCGCATGCCTTGTTACTCTTCAAACCAGCTATCTCCTTCTATATATCTGCATTGGTTATCTCTGAGTCCAATATAGGATCGTTCTGAGAAATCACATTATGTAAATTACAAATTCTCAAATTTTTCTCTGTAGTCATTAGTTCGCGGTAAAAGTTCAGCCAGTCCTGTATAGATATTTCTCCTTGGATTATAGATGTGCTTTTGTAGAGCGCAATAGTTTTCCAGAAGGTCTTTGAGTCTTTAGCATTTCTGAGTATTTCCTGTTTTTCATTATCAAAGCCTTTCCTTTTTAGATCCAATAAAGCGAGATATTTCTTTCTGGAAGAAGCATAACATTCTCTGTCTTCCAATCTATTTGTTTTACGATATTTCTTCAGACTTTCTTTTGCCAGTTTTTTCATATCATAGCAGTCCTTATCGAACCACGGCTTAGATTTCCTGGGGCCGCCCTTAATTGAGTAGGTTATTTTTGCAGATGACATTGCTTCCAAAATTCGCTGATTGAAAGTGTATACAAGGTCATCGGAGGCTGGTATGTTTTTTTCCCGCAATTCTTCCAGTTTCATTTTAAACATTGCGAGTCCATCGGCTGACCATCTATATCTCGTAATATTATAATCTTCCCGTTTGGTTTTTTCTCATTGAAGTTTTGGCCTTTTATCGTTAAAACCAAAGGGTGGTGGTCAGAGTACAGTTGGTCATCGACTTTGAAGTCCAGTAAAATTTGTAGCGAACCCTGTGAGAGTATGCAATAGTCAATAGTTGAAGAGTCTCTTTCAGATATGTATGTAAAATCTCCATCTTTATCACCTCTAGATCTTCCATTAACTATTGTCAAAGAATTATCTTCCAGGAAATCAAGAAGTTTATTAGACAGAGACGACATTATATGATCTTTGGCCCTTCTTTCCGATGTTGGGGGAGCTGGAAATTAAGTGGATTGTGTAGTCCTCCCAACTTCCCAGTTCTGATGTTTAAATCTCCAAGTAAAATAATTTCTTTTCCATCTGCTATTTGCTTTTGAATGTATGTAAACAGTTTATCTAAGTTATACAGCTGAATTTGGTTTGGAGGAAGGTATACAAATATCAAACAGATAACATGTTGGAGGGCTCTTGTGTTTGTTGATAAGAAAATAGATAACCAAGTGCCATCATTTTCTGAACTGTCCACTCTATATTGCCCGCCTTCCGTAAAACCGACAATCATACCCCCTGATCCTCTTCCCCTTCCAGATTCTTTGGTGGCAGGTAATTCGATAATTTGATAATCTTTTAGTGTTATGTTAGTCCTGTTCAGGCACCATGTTTCAAGTAGAGCAAAAATTTCGTAGTTCTTTATGTGCTCGAGGAGTGGAAATATCGAAAGAATCCTATAGAAACCATTTATATTCCAACATATTATTTTTTCCGCGATGTCTCGCGAATTTTCAGAAAAATTAGCATATCCTGTGCTATCAACAACTTGGCCATTCATCACTTTACAGACTTTATCATTTACAAAAAACTTGTTATCTCTCAACTTCGATTTTATTCCCCTTTCGCCCAATTCTTTTCTTTTTGCAATTAGGATACGCCGTTGCTCTCTAACATTTTTACTATAATCTTTACTTATCGAAATTTTAGTATCCCTGAGTTTGTAGGCATTTTTAAATATTTTTGCTCTAAAAGCATAATCAGGCACCACAACAAGAACTGGTGCATTGGATCCGCGTGAAATTGGTGACATTTTGTTATTTTTAAATCATCTCCGATTTCCATTTTATCTCTAATTATGTTTTGAATCTTTAAGTTACAATCTGCCTGATTTTCGTCACCCTCCCTCTCAATACCATAGAACACTAGATTGGGCTCACGCAGTCTCGTCTCAAAAAATTCGACTCTAGCCTCCAGTTCATTTACCTTTAACGAATTACATGAAGCCAGTTTTTCGGTAGCCTGTTGAGACTCTATACATTTAGTTAGCTTCTCCTCTATATTGCAGAATCGCATATCCCAATCGTCCATTCGAGTCTCTATTTTGGTAAGTCTGATGTCAATTCTCTCTTCTAGACTCTTTATTTCCGCCGCCATGTTTAAAATTAGCATTTTTAGCTCGCCATCTATTGATTCTCTCTCTCCTGAGTGTACTGGCGCAGTCAATGTAGTTTGCTTTTTGGTTGGGGGGGCCTGGGTTTTGTTCAATGCCTGAGATAAATAATAGAGCCAAAATGATACATAGCAGTCTTTTTTGGTTACCAGATATATTCCCAGATGGTAGGTTTATATTTAGACCACATTGTCCATCATTATCCCTTCGTACTGAGATTTTTGCATAGTGCGTTACCTTGAGTAAATTTACATATTTAGTGTTGCATACCACGAGTATTAAGAGTAACAGTATTATCCCTTTCAGGGTATAAGGCAAATATACACTGAAATATTAGTAATATAGATTATATTTACCGGAGCGGTGCTGCACGTGCTGTTTATTGTCCGGCCACCTAGCGGCGAATCCCTCAAATGAATAATAAAAATAAATATTTTTGTTTTAATATTATTTAATGTGCATTAAAATCTTATTTATGAGAATGAACTCTTGATACAGCCTGGTACAAGGTCTGAACAAAAACCAGTCATAATTATTGGTAATCTGTGTGCTCCTGACACTTCTTTTTTAGCTGAATAATAAGCATGACAGCTAAACATGGGCTTACAAAATGCAGGGTGGTGTGAGTGATTAAACGTTTGGCAGTATATTCCTCCCACTCAATCTCGACGATATTATTGACTCAGGAATAACCATACATATTTGTGCCTCCTAGCCAACATTGCAGCGTCACTTGGGGCCCAGGGCGTTATGAACTAATGGGGTAATATAAATTGAATCTTGTCACCCACTGCTCCTAGAAGGAGTTCAAAGGTATTAGGAAGGACCTGGAGTATATATAGCAGAAGGACTCAATGGTCCAGTTCCAGGATTTCAGTTGCTACCTACCAGAATTTTTAAAACCAGTGTCATGTTATAGAAACCAGAACAGCATATCCAAGGAGGCAGAATTCGCCAACAGTGACTGACTAGTCAGGACGTTACTCAGCAGCGAGTAATGCATTCTGGTATTTTTACTAAGCCCTCTAGTAGTGCTTACATAAAGAAGATAGTAGAATCAACGAGTATAGACCATGCAGATGGTGGATCACAGAGTACCATAGTGTTGATGTTTTTAAAGTAAGAAAACGTGGATCCTACAGATATGGAGAGAGCATTTTATTAAAACCGCAGCTACAGCAACGGTCCTGACGTATAGAAAACCTTAGACAGACAAAAATAAATAATGTAGAATAAGATTGAGAAGCTCTGATATAGTGTTTTAAAGGCAGACTCTAAATATTTGACACAATGACAGTCATCGCAAACATTTTTTTAAAGTGGTAGTGTTAGGACACCTTCGTGACCTTTGTGATATACATGAGAATGTTATGAATCCCCCAAAACCCTCCTAATATATGTCCCACCCTTTCCCTTCAAACTTGCAAAGTTTTGTCAACTTCAAGGCGTTGGTGGAGCCTGAATCCTTTAGCTTTGACCACACCAAGCCAGAGTCTGAGATGAACTCAATTGCCCATTTCTTATGGCCAAGCCACATGATCTTGGCAGCTGACTTGACCCCACCAAGCCATCAGCCTTGACAGAACCAAGCCAGAGTCCAGCCTGGACTCTATCTAAACGCATCTTCCCTATGGGAAAGCCAAAGACCCATGGTTCATGGTGGCTGACTATGCCACTATCTTCAGGCAGAATGCCAGCTGCACCACAAATCGACAATAGTCGACTTTTTAAATTGTTTATTTTTAATAATTGAAAACTTTAAAATCATATTTATTTTTATTGAGAAATAAAAATATATTAAAATTTGTATTTTAATATATTTTAACTTGTACAAGGTCAGAAAGACGGATTCGCCTAAATGCTCATGTGGTGCAGAAGAAGAAAATCCTGTACATATTCTAAAGGACTGTCGACTTGTAGAAGACTTGAGAGTCAAAAATCAAATAAATATAAATTGTCTAAATCAAATAGTTAATAATAGATATATGTATATAAATTTTAATAGATTTTGTAGAATGTTTTTTAGTAATAGATAGCCTGGGCTGTAATAAATGGTAAATAGTTATATACTGTAAATAGCTCTAAATTTCTGTTCTTAACTGTGATGTTCACTAATATTCATTATAGGGTAATTAAATCGCTAACTAACTGACAAATACGTTAATAATTTCTATTATAATAACTAAAATCATATTAATAATTACTGTAAAAGCTCCCAAACTTGTGTATGCATGCAAATATCCAAAACGGATATCGCGTGCTTTGTAAATGATAATAAAAAAAACTGACAGTTTTTGTATATATTTGTGTCTTTGTTTATTTACATTATAATTTTCAATTGGTCGCTTAATAAAATCTGCTTAACTAAAAGGAGCTGTTAATTTCCCCTTTGAAACTTTTGCTAGTTGGTACAGATATAAGTCTCTTCATATGCCATAGATGAATAATTTGTGGTTCAAGCTTCTGCGACCACTGGCGCCTACTTTTAAAATTGGAAATAGCTAAAATAACAGTTACAACAAATTTCATAACAGTAGCTGCATCATCAGAAACATATTCAAACTTTCTGTAAAAGGCTTTCTCAAAACAGCATGGTATATAGTAGCCAGTGATCACACGCTTGAACGATTAAAAAGTTGCTTTCAAAAGCCATAATTAGCTTGAAATTTAGAGAGGAATGTAGGTGAGAGAGTATTATAAATTTAATTACAATTTGGCTAGTACATCTTTAGTATCAAGAGGTTGATTCACTAATTTTACAAGGCTCTCGAATTTTTATTTAATTTTAGTAATGGTCCAGCTGAACTAGTTAAGCCCAAACCAGCCCAGCAAAGGTAAAAAATCACCCAAAATGGTGTCAGGCCAAACTAGAGTCTAGTTAGAAACAGTCCAGCTAAACTAAAGCTAAAAAAAGTATAAACAGGTTTAGTACAGAAAAGTATAGTCTCTCCTAATTATCCAAGGCACAGCTGGCTCAGAATTTCCAGTTCATTCAGAGCCAGTAGAGCCATACCGCGGCTAGCCAGACACATTAGAGTCAGACCCAAACAATAAAAACTGCGTCGAAATAGAGAGTACGGACTAGAGAATACAAGGTGTATCAGGTAAATTGAAAATAATCACAAAGGAAATTTATAATTAACATTTATTACAAGTAAAAATAAAAAAGGATATAGTTTAGATTTTTCAATGTATTTTTATTATTAGCTACAATAGTCTCGAGGCGAGTGCAGAATGAAGCATTGGCCTCGGCGAAGATGACCTTATCCATTTGGGTCATCACCGTGTGAACAGCTTTCTTGAAAGACTGGATGGTGTTGTGGGGAGCTTTGTTGACATCTCTATCAACAACGCCGCATACATATTAGTCGAGGGGGTTACAATCTGGAGAGTTAGAGGACCAAATATCGGACTCCAGTGACTGGACACGTTAACTGTCAGCCACGATTGTCTTTTTTGCCTTGTGGGATGGAGCTGAGTTCTGTTGGAAAACATGCTTTATTCACAACAGTATCCAAGACCTTGATGTAGGTCTAAGCGTTCATCCTAAGGTCCTTTTCAAAGAAATGGGAGGAATGACATCACCTTCACTGCAGATAACGCCAAGGACCACCACGGGGGCAGGAAATTTCGTGTGCATCACGAAGTCTTTACAGATCCAGCGATCATTCCTGAGATTTACCTTTTGTTCCACGTCAAAGTTATTTTTATCAGAGAAGAGCCTCAGTATGCCAGGTTGTTGAGGAGGGTAGCAGCCTTTCCTACTCTGTTATTCTTCATATTCTCAGTCAGAAACTGGCCTTTCCAGTGCATAGGACTTGAGACCAAGGTCCTCATGGATAGTCATGTCAATTGTCATAGATCCAACATCCATTTTCTTGGCTATGGCCTTCATACTCTTTTTAGGAGATTTTTAAAAATCAAATTTCTCCTTGACATTTTAAAAAAATTATTAGCCTCTTACCCTGTCCGATCGACACGAGTGATTTTTCCTTGCAGCCATTTCCACTTTGTTACTATCGGCTTCATCAAACTTCTTCTTGGCACGATAAACAGTGGGGCTTTGGGTAACTTAAGAAGGTCCACTATCTCTTTGGGACTTCTTTCGGCGCGCAGAGCAATGATGATGGATGCTCAATTTTCGAATTCTCTATTATTGTTCATCACTACTGCACACACATGTCCTGTTACATTTTGCATTAATATGGCTACGGAATGAGAAATGTGCAATGTTTTTAATCTAAAATAGTATTTTTTTTATGGACTGCCAAAGTTATTCCCTATTAATCTGATACACCATGTACTATGACCAACCTAGCTGAAGTTAACCATAGGTTGAACCCAGATAGGTCAAGTCCAGTCATGAATCATGTCAGACAAACAAGTGTCCAGCCATAACTTTCTCCAGCTGGACCTCAACGAGCCAGACTGATGTCTACCCACAATGTCTCCAGCTAGACAGAATCCGTGTAATGGTACCAGTGTCCAGTCATACCAGCATATAAAAAAATTAGTGTGTATTCAAACTCAATCTTAAGAGACTGATATTCAACCAATTCAACTAGGCTGATTACAGTCAGTTAGAGTCAACTGGTGTTCATCTGTAGAGTCCAGCAAAACTGAGTCAGACTCAGTGGCGCCAGATCAAATATATATAGATGGGTTCAACCAGTACCATTCCAGTCAAAAGTAACTTAACCAGACTCCCAGCCAAACAAAGTCCAGTCAGACTGAATCTAGCCAGAACTGGATGTAGTCAATCGATTCAGCTAAACAGAGTCGAGACAGAACGAGTATAACAATGCTATTTCAAGCCTCAATGAATTCAGATAGACCTATGCTAAGCCACAGGTTCTGGGTAGACATCTCGACAGCTGACATCCCGAAAACCCAAAATCCAGAGAGAAAAACTCCGAATGACCAAAATCCCAGTAATTAGAAAGGAATTAGAAGTTTATATTAAATTGATATTATATCTTCGATATATTTTATAAACACAGTCTCCCAAATCCAGTGAAAATGATTTGCTTTAAATGCTGAAACTTGTATTGGTTTTTTATTTGTTGGATTTGACTTTGTCGGGATATCAGTTTGTTGAAATTTCGACCTTGTCAGGATTTTGTCCCTTTTGGGTTTTGGTCTATTGGGATTACGCCTTTCGCGCGCGCGCGCGAAGCGTGCGGGAATTTGGGTTATCGGACTTCAGTTGTCGGGAATATGTCCAGAACTCCAAGTCATGCCAGTACCCTTCCAGACCAGTACCCTCTGTTACAAAGGTTCTATTATCTATATCACTATATCATCCCTGGCTCAGTCTTTGATTGAGCCAAATTTCTATTCTGTTACAAAGGTTCAACCAGATGACTTACTCATACTGAATTAAGCCATACTTAATCCAGTCAAACCAAAGACAACCATACTCATTCCAGACAAATCTAATCATGCCAGACTGATGTGAGCCATACATTTATCCAGGGCGATTCTATGTGGTTAGATCTGTGTCTACCTATATCAATGTCCAGTAAAACATACAGTATATACAGCTAGATTGATGATAAACCAAGCCCAATCCAACCTGGAAGGTTTACAACCAGAGATATTCCAGCCACAGCGACAACAGACTGAATTTAGACAGAACAAATTCAGCCAGATCTAGTCAAGGCAGATATATTCTAGCCACTTCATAGACAATTCGACTAAATACCAATCAAACCAGTGATCAGAAACTAGTAAAGGCATATCAAATCCAGTAAGACTCTAGCTAGTTATACAGAGCCCAACCAGACCATATTAAGACCAGAATGGGTCTAACTAAACCTATGTCCATCCAGATTGAGTCCTGAATAAATAAATTCAGCTATAGAAGATAAATCACAAGTCAAGGAAATAAGTTTTATATCATAGTTTAGGCGTTCAAATATGCGGTTGAAACGGAGATGCTATCTTCACTTGGAGAGCTGGAGGGATCTTTTATGAATGAGCCACTTGTAAAGCTCACCTTGAGAGAGATTAATATTTTCAAATTTAGGTCGAATTAAGAGACACGCGATAATAATTTCCCTATTCATTTAATATAAGAGAAATCTCAAGGCAAAAGGAGAAGAGTTTATTTCCTGCCTCGTGATTTATAGTATATATATTAAATGATTAAGAATATTACAATCGCCTTAAAGCCAGTTTAATATAACCAGGCCTTGCCCAGTTGGACTTAGTTAATTCAGATTCAGTCCAGCTAGATGCGGTTATGATAGGCCAGGTTGAAGAAACTTTATTTCCCACCACACCAAGTCCAGCAATCTCGATTCCAGCCAATGTGTAGTCTGGGAGTCTTGCTAGGCTGAGGATAGTTTCAGTCTGATTGGATATATCAAGATCAGTGTCCATCTGGACCAGTGTCTGACTAAAGTATCCACCACTTAGCGAACAGCTAAATAAAGTCTCGTCAGATCCAATTAAGCTAGAAATAGTCCAATAAAATTCAGTCCAGCCAGACCAAATACACCCATACCAAATCCAACCAAGCCAAAACCATCAAGACTCAGTTCAGATAGATCCAGATCACTGTCCAACCAGACCTAGTGAAGTTTGATCGAGTCCAGCCAATTTCAACCAATATGACGTCAAATGCCTAATAAATGCCCAGACACTTCGTCAATACAGAACGGTATCAGGAAATAATGAGGCACACCTTGAATAATCCAAGGGGACAAATCATATGTCTTAGTTCAATTAGACACGGTTCAGGCAGGTAGATTCTAGCCAGGCCCAGTCCAATATAACGATATCCAGTAAGGAAGAGACAAGTCAGACATAATCTATCCAGAGAGTGGTAAGATAGACTGAATCCTGACTCTTTTCTGCAGTCAGACACGTTATCCATTTCACCACACCTCTTTGACTATATCACAAGCCGTATGGCTATTCTTTCACCTCTCATATTCCTACTCTTACTTTAAACCTAAATATCTAAGAAATCTCAGAATTAGAATATTTGACTTGAAATTTCAATCCTATTTCGAGATTTTGTAAAAACTTCCAAGCTGAAGCTTTAGTTCTCTTGAAAGTTTTGCACTACATACTTTTTTTTTTTAAACTTGCAGATTTTAAAATTTAACAGCCTGTATCTTATTTCTTCTTTCTTTCTCCATCCGTAGTTTGTTTCATTTTCTAGTGCACATATTCTATGCAATATATCTACAAGCTAACTTCGACATTTCACGTTTTCTACTTTTATGAATCACTCTTTCATTGTCGGATGTTGACAGTAATTGGAAGATTACTTACTACCTACGCCTTTTTATTAGGAAAAACTAAAAGAAAAACCGTTGCAAGCACTGTTACAAAACCTCTTAGACAGTTTTTTTATGACTTCTACTAAACAAACTCAAGGGGAAGTTATTTTAAAACTGCCTTAGAAAAGCTCATCTATGCTTCCCAATTCCCTTCCTCACCCATTCAGTTCCAAGTATATTTGTATCTACTTTGCTATTACTTCCTTCTATTTGGAAGAACATGCAGGAACCTCTTCAGCAACTGCATGGCTATTTCCCTTGCTTGTTCGCAGCTTCTTTGACTTCTTTCCCAGAAATGTATCTTGTTTATTGGGCAATTCCAAAATAAAAATGCCTTCTACTAAAATAACTCAAGGGAAAGTTATTTAAAAACTGCCTTAGAGGAGCTGATCTATGCTTCCCAATTCCCTTCATCACCCATTCAATTCCAAGTAATATCTTCAGTCGTTTATTTCACCGAAAATTTCAGAAAATTTTGTTCAGCAAACCTTTATTATCTTAATCCCAATGACATCCGCGCGATCATAGTATCCAGTTTATTTTGGTTAAAAAATCACTTTAATTATTATAATTTTTAAAATATACTCTTTTAAAATTTAATTATTATTATATTTTATTCTCTCTCTCTATATATATATTTTACCCTTAATTTTTTATATTTATTTTATTTTCAAACTAATTTTCGCGTTTCGGTATGTTAATAAGCATATTATAACTTATGTTCATCATTATCTTAAAACTACGTTGACCTCGTCTCCCATTCCCTGAGTTTATTCTTCCACTGGATGTCCAGTCTAGTGTTTATAAATTGGTCCCCCATTGCCGCCGTAATTGCCTGAATTGTATTAGGAGGTCAAGAGAGAGCTCTCGGGTAACGACGATAAGTATTGCATTCATGGACAAAACTTAAAGAAGTTGTACCTTTTAACATGTATATTGGGTTTCAGACAATATACCACACAAATTTATTAAGACCACCGGTCTTAAACACATTCAGCACAGAAAAGAAGCATAGATGGAGCTCCTATACTCCAGGCAGAGCAGAACCCAACAGACTCCAGGTCCGACGCATGTCCAGTGGCCACAGAATCCCCCGTGCATAAGTTAGCGTATCAATGAAAAGGCGATTCAGAAAAAACTCTGAAAGATATTTGATACACAGTGACCTTTATTGTAGAAAGAGACAACCAAGTCTGAACAAAATTGCCTCTGTCTCCTTAAAAATTAAAGGCGACATCAAAAACTTTCCACTTTCTTAAGTTTTATTCATGAATGTATATGAACCCAGACCTCGCTCACCCAGAACCAGTCTATACAGACAGACTGGTTCCAGCCGGACGTGTCCAGCCAGACTCAGAAAAGCTTCAATCAGCCCAGCTACAACTCAGTTTTGACATACCCGGTATAATCCAGTCCGACATAAGATAAATTCTTATAGCTGTATCCAGCTGTAACTAACTATTTCAATAGGAGGAATGCTTGATATCATTTATAAGAGACCAAAGGTAAAAAAACAAACAAAGAAACTCGTCATTCTCACCTGTAGTCTCTTCTTTGTAACTAACTATGTTGCGACTTTCACTCTTGGTTCTTTAGAAATGAACATACCGGTGCCTGTTTAGAACAACCCTTTGGTTAAAATTGTTGCTTTGATGGTCAACGAATTAGGTTAATATCTCACAATTATCCAAATATAGTCTGACCATTCTGTACGAAGTCGACATCTCATGCCATCCAAGAATATTCTTCAGCATGTGGATTTCTTGCAGAGATGATCGTTCGCAGAAAGCCATTGCATACTCGTCCTCTTGGTGTCTGGATGGAAACAATGGTCCGTCTCTCCTGTAATAATTTGGTTCATAAACCTTCTCGGTATGTGTGGGACCACCCCAAATAGTTTTGTGTAACAGGCAGCCGATTGTATCGATGTTCATCGTTGAAACGTTTGAGAACCTATCGTATGTATTTCTTCTTCAGACCCAAATGTTTACTCAGAATGTGGTAAACCCTGTACCTATGAAGCAACTAAATATTTTTTGATCTATTACAAGATCTCTCGGCTAGAAATGTCTAGCATACCTCTAGCATATTTTAAACGCCTTTCTATAAAGTTTCATTTTTTCCTGACGAGGACAAAATATTTTGTCGAAACGTGTGTGTGTAAAAAAATAAAATAAAAACAAAACTCTTCTGACCGAAAAGTTTGTTATTATAATAACTACGAATGTGCCGGTCAGAGGCAACCTCTATCTTCAAGATAAAGAATTATCAATAACTCCGAGGTCATTGTTCAAATGCACAGGCATGTTGTTAAGAGTCCACGCGTGGATTCTGCCATGTTGAATCTTTCTCTTGCTGATTTATCAAGACTTTTCTAGACCGACCATCTTGACGTTACAGTACAGCCTGCCCCACACTAACTAGTTCCAACTGTCAGACACGTTTTCTTAGTATTGATCAAGAAAACGTTTTTGGTCGAATATTTTCATTCGTAACTAAAAGAATCAACGTTAATCATCGATGAAAACGATCATCATGAATTTCGAACCTAATGTGATTTAATATGTAGCAACTGATTAGTGATTTTTATAAGTGTTTTCTCTGTTTTTACCTCTTCTCTAAATATAATCGTCCCCCGCTGCTTTTATTTTCACTCAGATAAATCAATTGCTCAGAGTGACAGAAGATAAAATATTTTATTTTTTCATTTTTAATGCATTTGAATAAAATATATTTTTAATGTATTTTTATTTAATAATTATTTAGTTAGTTTTTAGTCAGGTATTTACAAACCTCAGAATCAAAAGTTCACTGGGGATTAGGCCTTAAATAGACGGAAGCCTGCTCGCGGCGGATAGGTCAATATAAGGGGCGTAACAAAAGACTTTAAAATACATATATAGAAATGTGTTCATTCCTGGCCACTCCGACCACCCAGAAGTCAGAAAATTTGTACACTTGCATTGTTCATAGGACTGAGTGAGTGTTAAAAGTTTCATACTTCTATGTGATCTAGAAGCATATTAAAATTAATTTACAATATTTGAAAGGCAATTTTAAAATTTGTCCATTTCCGGCCACCCTGACAACCCAAAAGTCTGAAAATTTGTCAACTTGCATTGTCATCGGGTTATGAAAAGTGTATCAAATTTCAAATTCCTACGTGCTCTAGAAGTATATTTAAAATCGATTACAAGATTTGTGGACAGGGAAGCAAGTTAAATAAAACCTTTTAATGGAAAGAAACTTATCTCCTGAAACCTGATACATTGTTTTAAATTTTTATCCAGGAAATTCACTTCTATTATATATCCGATTAATATATTGCTTACTCCACGCTGTTTTTATTGGTATTTATAAATGTACAGTAGAGCCTCTCTATAAAGAGAACCTAGTTGTAGAGCTAAAGTATCCTTTAGGGAGAGTGTCTTCTAAACGGAGAGAGCAATAATTGTTAAAAACCATCATTCTGGCGATGAAAGTTGCCATTTGCATATAGCTGTCCGCTAGTCGGAGTGTCCTCTCGTGGAGGTTATACTGTATTTTCGCAATAGATGTGAATCTCATATATATTTATTAAATAATGCAGCAGATTTTTAGAGAGGATTTATTATTTTATTTTATTTTTTTTTGCATTCACAAGCTTTCGGGCATTTCCGCCTTTCTACAGAAGTACAAATTTTGTATTCTTGTAGAAGGGCGGAAATTCCTGAAAGCTTAAGAATGCAATACAATATTTAAAAAACTGACACACATCTCCATAAATCTGTTGGATTATTTATTTAATACTGTATTTTTACCAAAATTTGTAATATATTGTAACGTATAAAATTAGGAAAAGCAAACTTCCGAAGGACGCGGCAATTTATTTAAGACAAAATCCAATTTAAAACTAATAAAATATCATAGAGGAAATGAGAAAATTTACAGTGGATCAAAATTAAAATATCGAATTGAATATCTTTTCATAGAATAATAAATAATCTGCTACACACACAATATTTCTTAATTCGTATATCCGTAGGATTTCAAAGGACATTGGTTCCTTCTTTGATCTCTCTCTCCGTTAGACAAAATGTTCACTCACCTAATACCTAGAATGAGTTTAAAGGTTATAAAACCGGATAATTGTGTAGGACACATTATTCTTAGAATTCTAGCAAAATTTTTGAAAAAAAAAAATTCAATTTGAAAACTTCCTTGACGAAGTTCCAAATAAGTCTGACTCTTTAAAACCTGGCTTTGTCCGCCTACAAACTTCTGGGGGCGGGTTTTTCTGACAAGGGGCCTTGTCTTTGATACGAGGCCCTGAACACCGCCAGGTTGCGTCACCAGGATACCATTCAATATTTCCCAGAAAACACAATACTTGATTACGAGGTAGTTTTCCTTTGTCAAAAGACTGCAAGTCGAATTTTGAAGTATCTGTACCTAGCTGCTTTCCGCATAAAAATATAGAAAGAGAAGTAACTGCATATTTGTAGGAGAATATATATTTTTTAAAATGCACCTTATCCCAGTACAATATCATATTTGTACTATTTTTTCATATATATATATATCTTCTGTGTATTTGATTAAAAATACGCAACAAGAAGTTAATTATCCTGAACTAGACTTTATAATTTTATATGGTCTGGAAGTTTGTTGTAAACAAATGTAACTGTTAGTTCCATTGATGGTAATAAATTCGATTATCCTCTTTGTATTGACACCGCACAAAGATTATATAAGTAGGTAAACTAAGAAAGAGAGAGGTAATTTTGTGACCGAGAGCTTTTACAAACATCAAATAAACTACCTGCCTATCATGATAAAGGTACGGTTACTTGGTTCACAGCAAGAAACCAAACATTCCTAATTGTGTTCTAACTAATTCTAAGTTCAGAGGTTAAGTAGAAAGTAACCAAGGTTTTAAAACCATTAATATTAATTACCATTACCATTAATAACGATATTCCACCCGCACATGCTTCATATCTGATGAAAGCACGCAATCTTCAGATTATTGTACTTATTTCTATAATATTTTATTTTATACATTCATATATAGACAAAAATTAAGGAAGTTTTACATTTTAGAAAGTATATCGGAATTCAGACAATAACTCTGAAAAATATTTGATACACAGTGACCTTCATTGAAGACACATGAGATAACCAAAGTGTGAACAAAATTGCCTCTGTCTCCTTAACAAAAACAGACGACTGGCGACATAAAAGAATTTTCACTTTCTTAAATTTTGTCTATGAGTGTATTTGGAATTTTATTCCTCTTTCCAGCTCTAATTAGCTGAAAACTGGTGCTACTTCAAAAATGCATATTTCCACTTAATAAGGCAGGTTTAATTCTTAATATATTTCGGGATTTGGAAGGAACTTGTGTCCCACTCAGATTCCTCCCCAGTTTCTTGCTCCATCCGACTACCATTTTTCGATAGATAGTACAATCCCATTGCTGAAGACCGTTCGAAAATATCAACGAAGTGGAAAATGCAGTTCAGAAAGTTTGATTCAATGCCTAAAGAATGATACAAAGCTAGATTTCGAAATTTTGCTGAGAGATATAATATTAAAATCATAAAGATAAAGGTTTATTTTTTTCGAAAAAAAAAAGTTTTATCTATCTATATATATATAAAATTGAATGTCTGTCTGTCTGTACTCTATAGATTCAAAAACCATACATCCAATCGCCGTGAAATTTTGGGATATTATTAGGTATATCCCCGGTAAGGTTTTTGAAAAATAATTTATTGAATATATTGAATATCCTTAGAATTATTTGCAGATTTGTAGATTTAACTCGAAAGCAGCGCCCCCATTGCGACGGTGATAACACGTTTTTTTTATCTATAAGTTTTATTATCACTAAGTTTATTATCTTGAAGATTATTTATCAAAAGTAAGATTTTCTACCTATTAATTGCGCACAAGTCAAAGTTAGTTTTTTCATTTATCTACAACATATATATTGGGAGGATAGATAAAATGATGATTTTGTAATGTAGAAAATTAGGAAAGATAAAATTCAGGATGACACGGCAATTTATTTGAGACAAGAATAATGATACAATTCCAAGGCAAAGATACTATTCCTTTAACTTCCAATTACCGAGGGAACCAATTAATATTGATTTTATTCAACTTATCGAGTATTTTTCAAGGGACCGGGAAAAAATGTTCACTAGATAAAACGATGATTTTGTAATGTAGAAAATTAGGAAAGACAAAATTCAGGATGACACGGCAATTTATTTAAGACAAGAATAATGATACAATTCCAAGGCAAGATACTATTCCTTTAACTTCCAATTACCGAGGGAACCAATTAATATTGCTTTTATTCAACACTAGCCGAATGACCCGGGCAACGCCCGGGTTTTACCCGATTTAATGTTTTTATTCAAATAATATTCGTTACAATTATAAATTGGCACCGTGATTGTCACTTTTGTGAAACGTCCCGCTCCAAACTTTGTGTCTGAGAAGCGATATTTTTATAGAAAGATGATCTGGCTTTTGTTTTCTGCTCGAATGAATGTTTTTCTGTTAGAATTTTGTTCCTGCGTACAAAATAATGAACTGGTTTCACCCGTGGTCTCTGCTTTTTGGAATTTTTCCCTATATAATTATGTATCTAATAATCAAAATGATACAGCAATATCGTCATCATCATTTTCTAACTAAAAATATATAGTTTTAATAATTGATTTATATATTTTTTTAAAATAGCCTATCGTCTTCCCCGTATTTTTCACCTATGTACGTAAATTTTGGTTTGAATTAGTGAACTACTGCGAATTTGTATATCGGGAATACAAACCAACAAACAAACAGACAAACATACAAATATTCATTTTTATATATATAGAAGATAGATATCGAGTATTTTTCAAGGGACCGGGAAAAAATGTTCACTTTATCGAGAGATTCAAATTTACGAGTTTCAAATTATCAATATATATATATATATATATTTATAAGTTTATAGAGAATTGTTTTAACAAATGTTCGTTAGACAAACCGGGTATATCTTCTAGTATTTTATAAAATGTCATGTATCCATGGCAGGTTCATGAGGTAAGAGTTTTTGACTACTTATGCAGTAAGAGTAAACCATATTTTTATTCACAAGAGCGCAGTTCGAGTTTTGTACGAGGTCTTTTGAATTTTCGCGGGTTACGTATATTCGAATTTCGATCTTTTTGTGGCTTTATGTTGGTACTCATGTCTCTCACTTATGCCGACAAGCTCGGCCGATTTGAATGTTCGCTTAATTGTTGACAGCTGCTTTGCTTGCAGGTGCTTTGGATCGTCTTCGATTTTTACCTATTTAAAAAAATGGATCAAAGAACCTGTATCAAATTTTGTGTGAAAAACGAAATTAAGTGCGCGAATGCATTCCGAATGTTGACTGTGGCATACGGAGAAGCTACCTTGGACCGAAGCAACGTTTATCGGTGGTACAAAATGTTCTCAGAAGGCCGAGAAGATGTGAACGACGAAGAGCGTGCCGGACGCCCGAGCACTTCAACAACAGACGAAAAAATTAATGAAGTGGAGAAAATGATATTGGCCAATCGTCGAATCACCGTTAGAGAAGTTGCCGAGGACCTAAACATATCGATTGGCTCGTGCCATTTGATTTTTATCAATGATTTGGGCATGAGACGGGTCGCCGCGAAATTCGTACCAAAATTGCTCAATTGCGACCAAAAACAGCATCGCATGAACATTGCTAATGAGATGTTGGACTCTGTCCGCGACGACCCAAATTTGCTCCAGAGGGTCATAACTGGTGACGAAGCGTGGGTTTATGGTTATGACGTGGAAACCAAAGCTCAATCATCTTAATGAAAGCTGCCGCACGAACCAAGACCGAAAAAAGCCCGCCAAGTTCGGTCGAATGTGAAAGTTTTGCTGACAGTTTTCTTCGATTGCAGGGGCGTGGTGCATCATGAGTTCTTGCCACAGGGTAGAACGGTCAATTAGGAATATTACCTGCAAGTTATGCGCAATTTGCGCGAAGCAATCCGCCAGAAACGCCCGGATTTGTGGAAGAACAAAAATTGGCTTTTGCACCACGATAACGCCCCTGCTCACACATCGTTGTTTGTGCGCGACTTTTAGGCCAAAGAAGTGCTTCGAAGATTGGAAAAACCGTTGGCACAAGTGTATAATATCTCATGGGGATTACTTTGAAGGGGACAAAATAGGTATTCATGAATAAATAAATAATAAAAAAAAAACACAAAAGTCGCGATACCTTTTGAACACACCTCGTATTTACAATGTGCTAGTCTCCTCATATGCTTGCTATTCACCGTGGGAGAATTCGGAATCCATAGAAGAATTTTTTTTTTTAATTGCTTAAATGCTAATTTCGAAACCATTCATGGTCGCCGAAAACCATTCTTTTATGTGTTAGCGAGAGGTAATACTAGGGGGATTTGTTAGAAAAACTCATAAATTGTTGAATGACAAGAATATGAAGACAATTTAATGCAGAATACATTTGTTTTTTAAATCAGTGCGTACACGCGAGTACGAAGTAAGTGATTCTAACTATAAAATGTGTAACCGATAAGATTGGGATAAAACTACACACCGACAAAAGTCTTTATTAAGACCTATAGCTAGGGCCTCCAATCCCGGGATCCCGGAGCCAAATATTGATCCCGAAATCCCGGGATTCTGCTCGAAAAATCCCGGGATTACTGGTTAGTGCATGAAAACCAGCGCAAAAATATATTTTTCTTATCTAGCATTTTGGTAATCAAACAGATGATGAGATAGCACACTTTTGACGTTTTGTTTATACAGCTGCATTTCGGGGCTTTTTTTTTTTTTAGTAATTTCCGCACTGAAACCATTTCGGGCAGCTGTGGCGGCTATCTGTAGACGCGACGCTACGCTTTTGACTGCAGAAGCAACAGTAAAGTTTCTTCTAGAGGAGCTGCAAGCACAATCTCATTCTCTCAGCAAAGATCTGCAAAAATATTTTCAAAAGAGAATTTTAGAAGAGCGATGCAATAAAACATCTTTAGTCCTCCAATATCTGCACAATCCGCAAGCACAGTTAGAAAAAAAGAAGATGGTCAAAGACTTTAGCGTGAAATTGCTTTTGCTTCTTAAACCGTTAAAGGAACAAATGGCCGAAGTAAGAAAATTCAGGCTGATAATTCGCAACTTCCTCGGAGTTTACAAGAACGCCATGAGCCATCACAATCGAATGACCATCTTACAATTGAGCGCCGATTGCAAGAAGCTATTGAGGCTGCCTCTTCAACTTCAATTGCAATACCTACACCAGACTCCGCATCCTACTCAACTATGATTAACCACGAACTTAATATTGCTGCTCAGTCAGGCAAACGAGGACCCCATTTAGAGAGTGTGTATCAATACTTGCTGACAATTCCTCCAACGTCTGTGGAATCGGAAAAAGTATTCACCTCCTCTGGATACCTATGCAATAAGATACGTTCTAGTTTGCATGATGACACTCTTGAAAAAGTATATTTCCTACGCTCAAATCTTTCTAGAAATTGAATTTTTATCCTTAAAATAAAGTAATTCATGGTTTTTAAAACGGTGCTGTCTTCTTTCTAAACATTAATACATAGTTGGGCAAAATGCAATAATGATTACATTTTCTATAATCACAATTGCAAATAATCATGATTACATTTGCTATAATTACAATTACAAGTAATTTTAATCACAATTGCTATCATTATAAATAGTATTACGAGTAATTATGTTTACATACTAATGCAATTAATTTTTTTTTTGCAAAGTAATCGTAATTACAAGGTAATGTATTACTTTGAATGGATTACTGCCCAACACTGTATTAAGAGATGTGGTCTAAGAGTTCCAAGAACAGTAATTTTTTCCTGATGTGTGTACAGTAATTGACAGATAATTTCAAACTGTAACCCAAAAGCAATGATTTAGTTCATAAGCAAGCGCAAAATATATGGCTTTCAGGTTGTTTTAATCGAAGTAAGTGCCACGTCATTGGCACTATATAAAAGAAAAAATAAAAATATAACGAACGAAACGATATACCTCTTGGCGCAGAAAGACGAAAATGTTTTTCAATCCCGGGATATCCCGGGATTGTGAAAAAAGCAATCCCGAATCCCGGGATTGAAAATATGTACCGGGATTGGAAGCCCTACCTATAGCCTTATA
Source organism: Cordylochernes scorpioides (assembly GCA_030710605.1). Lineage (NCBI taxonomy): Eukaryota > Metazoa > Arthropoda > Arachnida > Pseudoscorpiones > Chernetidae > Cordylochernes > Cordylochernes scorpioides. The sequence goes on along the minus strand of CP092881.1, from coordinate 39,716,524 downwards.
CATGCAAATGAAAAAGTAAAAACTAGTCAAATTTAAAGATAATAAAGAAATGTATGTACAGGGAAACTTAATTAAGACATTCAAGCTCATAAATAGATTGGTCTGGCCAATTCCGAGGTAAATAATTTTCTCTTATATTTGGATTTACCCTGTGATACAACTACGATAGAGTATTGAATATTTATATTTATTAATTATTTTATTAATGTATTTTCTTAAGCTTTCGGACATTTCCACCCTTCTACAGGAGTACAAAACGAATTTTGTAAAGAAACTTATATCCAGAAACCTGTTGCATTATTTTAATATACAAGGTTGTATTACTCCATCTAGGGCTTTAACCAATTAGTTAATTTTATATTAATGAATATTCTATATGAAGTAAGTTTGTGCTAATTGTCTCTAAAATGTCAGGTGATCATAAAAATCCAAATGATGAATTTCAAATTAGTGAGTATATTATCTTATTAATATTTTTTCCTATAAGGAACTTTATATAAATTCTCCATGATCTACATTGATCACAAAGACTGTAATTGGCTGGTGGTATTTGAAATTGATCTCTTATGGCTTTTAAATGATGAAAAAAATTCTATGTGCAATAAAATTGTCTAAAATAATAAGTAATTCACGTTTTGACTTTAAAAACTTTGTATATTTATAAATATATACACTCATGAACAAAAATTTAAGGAAATTAAATTTATATTAAACTAGACGAATCACCCGGCTTCGCCCGAGAATTCCCTCAAATGCAATTTCCTTCATACTGAAATTAGTAAATAATAAATAGTAGAAGTGCCATAGAATAGCAATACAGAAGTAACACATAAACCACAGGCAAAAAGTATGTGATGGCAAAAATTGTATTATATTAGTGTTTAGGTATTTGATTTAATTATTTTTTGCAATCCATTTAGTTGTTTCAAAATCGATATAGTTTAAATAGATGGCAGCTTTTCCACCCAACCCCCGAGGTACCCGCCCCAGCGCATTAACCCTTGAAATTGCCCGAGTTGAGTGAGTGACTGCGATGGATCTTGACTGCGATGCCCATCTTCTTGATAAGAATAAGAAAAAATAGGTTTATAAAAAAAATTAATCCAAAATACTGGCATGTAAATATTTTTCTGTAAAAAATAAAAGAGCACATGGAAATTAGGCAAACATTTGTGTTTGCTAATGACTGCAACTGTTTTTTAAATGTTTTTTTTAAGAGAAAAAAAAAACAAAGGCCAGAACAAAAATTAATAAAAAATTACAAAGTCATTATTTAGATACAGTAACGCTCTTTTTGTAAAGTTTTTTTTTAATTGCATTGTGTGCACTTACCGTAACTTAGTAATATAAATTTCTCTCTCAATACTCAATGCTTTTGTAAAAAAAGTAACAATCGTATAAAAATATATTAAAAAAAAAAGTACGCAAGCAACTTGAAAAAAAAATGAAGAACGCTTAATTGGCCTGGTGTTTTTACTTCGCATCGTATTTACTCCGCGTAAAAAAAGTTCCTCAAATGAAAAAATAAATAGGCAAAAATACTAATCAAAATGTAGCCGAAAACATTCCTCAGGTTTATAAAAAGCGACATGCAAAATTTGGTACCAATTGGTTCAGTAGTTTTTGAGTTTTTCGCGAAACAGACATTGACTTTTATATAATACTAGCCGAATGACCCGGGCAACGCCCGTGTTTTACCCGATTGAATGTTTTGATTCAAATACTATTATAATTTGGCGCCTTAAATAAATGCATATGTTAGTTAATAACTATAGCCTATGTGCTTTATCTGTCTATGTACTGTTGGCTTCCGTAGGCGTCTCTTACTGGGAAAAAGAAAGAGAGGATTCCATTTGGTTATTAACTAATATATGCATTTATTTAAGGAGCGACCCGCTCCAACACAATAGTTACAAAAATGGGGGGGGGGGGGCAAAGGTGGCGTGATCGTAGCCGACCAATAGGAGGGGGCCATTCCAAAAAAAAAAAAAAGCAAACCGTGACAGAGGCGACGAAGAATGACGCTCGTAACTGTATATAGAATAAGAAGATAGGTGGACAAAACGTAAGGAACTAAGGAACAAATCCCTCTCATGGCGAGGAGCATTCAGAGATAAGGAAACTATTTTAATTGGTGAAATATGGATTAAATAAATACACTTCTTTTGATAGTCATTGGTAACTATGTCAAACCTGTGGGTGATTTAAAATAAAAACTAAAAAACACTACATATATATGAAAAAATAGTACAAATGTGATATTGTACTGGGATAAGGTGCATAATTATGAAAAGAGGCATATCCTTATCGTGCAACTGAAAGTTGGTGATGGCTTGCGCCATCTATCGGAATAAATATAAACTATTCTAGTTAATTTTTAATTATTCCAGAATTGGCCAAATACCCATTCTTGATTAATCATAAGGAGATGCCTCTTTTCATAACTATATATATATGTTATGATTATAATGTTTGGATGTTGAAGCGATAAAGAATTGGAGATGCAGTCGTGAAAAAATACAGATAATTATTTACTTATCAAGTAGTTTTTTATTTTCAATTACTTTAAAAGAATTACACGTTAAATATTTTTCACAGAAATATAGAATTTATAAAATGAATCCTATATTCGTAAATTAAAAAATAGGTAGGTTAACTATACACATTTACAACAAATTTCAAAAGTGCTATAATCTAAATATATGGTCAAAAAAATAAAAGAATAGTCAATGATGAAAATAAAATACATGTTTTTAAAAAATAAAATATTTGCATTTTAGATTATATAATATATATATATATGTTATATTAAAATATTTTATTTGATATTATGTTATATTAAAGTATTATTTTATTTAAAATTATATTTCATAGATAAAATATTTTGTTAAATCGACCGCCAGAGGTCACGCTTTGCATATAAAAACTCGTTGTTGTTTTATCCCGGTGGCATTGCTCACGATTACCGTTAGTCGGGTAATCGCTCTTGACATGAATCCTGCCAAGAAGAAAAAGAAGGCCTACAAGCCTACAACCCGCATCGTGAACGTCGCCGACCTGGAGAGGGAAGATGAGATGGTGATCTCACGCAACTGCAGCATCCTGAGCTCCATTGGCCATCCTGCCCTGAAATCCCTGCATGAGGACCTGATCCGCTACATCGCCTCGCGGACTGAAATGATCAAGGCCCTCGCTACCAATGTAGAGAACCTCACTGACACCCTCGAGTCCTTCGCAGAGTTGGACGAAATTGAGGAGGCCAACAAGCCCAAGACTGCTTGCCGCGGCACTCAAACCTGCCCTGCTCCTTCCTGCAATGAAACCAGCTCCCAGACTGACCCAATCAAGCCCGCCACTCCTGCTCCTGCTGCTCTCCCTGCCAAGAAGCCTGCCTCCTCCCTGCCTGCTCCTGCTCCAACCAAAAGGAAGCAGTCTGAAGCTCCCAACCCGCCTGCAAAGAGGACAAACCTGAATGGTCCTTCAAAACCTGTGCCTTCCCACGTCTCCAAGCCTGCGGCCGCCCAAGTGATCCTTCATGGAGAAAAATCGGCGGCCCACACAGTGGTCATCTCAGATGACCCACAGGCTGACCCAAGGGAGATGCTGAAAACAGTCCGCGCTGCTCACACTCTCCCCCAAGGGGTTTGGGCCTCCCTGCGCACCAAGGGGAAGCTGGTCCTCCATTCCAGCAATCCTGACACCATCCCTGAGGTTACAACCTCCCTGGCCAGCAAGTTGAATGGAATGAAGGTCCGCCAGCAGAAGGAGATCCTGCCACGGATCTGCCTCTTCAAAGTGGATGAGGAGACATCCAACTCCACAATTGAGGAGACCTTCCTGGAAACCGCTGCTGTTAGAAAACTTCCTGGGGACAAGGTGGTGCGCGTGGCGCACCGTTCTGCACCCAGAAACGGGACCTGCACCGCCTTCATCGAGGTGGACCTCAAGACCTTTAGAGCCCTGGGCGTTCGCGGAAGGATCGTGGTGGATGGAGTAATCCTCAACTTCGAGGAGTCCATCCGCGCCCGCGTCTGCTTCCGCTGTTGTGGCTTCGGCCACAACTCTGCCCAATGCACCAGAGCTCCTAAGTGCTTCCACTGCGGTGAAGACGGCCATGAAGGCCGAACCTGCCCATCCATTGCTGACCAGCGCACCTCCAAATGTGCCAACTGCTGCTCCCAGGGCCTTCCTGACAAGCACGAGGCGAGAGCCTCAAGCTGCCCCATCCTGAAGTCTAGGGCCCTCAAGTTCTAGGCTTCAAGGACCTTCTGCCTCCATTTCCATCTGCCACTTCTCCTGGATTCCTGGCCTATTCAACGCACCCGCCTCACTGCACCCTGGCGCTATTCCCCTGCTTGCCCAACGTTTCCACCACCCCTGCGAGACATCTCCTGCTTCCACATCCTAGGGTCCCTTGCCACCTGACATCGATTTTGGGCTCAAAAATCATAACTTTTGGTTAGTAGCCCGTAAATAAAGATATTTTCTCTATCCCGGTGGCACTGTGGAGAGGCGCACACAGCCAATTACCGCGGATGCCAAAATTTTCCGAAGCCACAACAACAGCAGCTAAAGCCTCCCAGACAAAACTCCCCTAACACCATACCTCAAGCAAGCTCCACTAAAACAGAAGAAGCAACTGTTGAAAAACAAAAGGCAAGTTACGCTGAAACTGCAAAAAAGAAAACTACTCGTTCTGACACCAGGGAACTGTGCGAAAAGTTATTAGAAATTATCAAAACTTACTTACAATGAAAGGCAAATTACCTTTGAAAATCGTTTTCTGGAATTGCAACGGAATCAAACTCAAAAAAGAAGAATTTCTACATTTTTTAGAAGAAAACTCAATAGACATGGCACTGCTCAGTGAAACACACTTAAAACCATCTGTCGACCTCAAACTCAGAAACTATCAGACAATAAGAGACGATAGAATCGTTGGAAGGGGCGGTGGAACGGCAATAATTCTAAAAAACTATCTTAAATATAAAAAAGTGCTGATTCAAACATCTAACATGGAAAACACCACAATTCTAATGAAACCAGATGGAAGGGCAGTAGTGCAGATATCGTCAATCTATAAGAAACCCGATTTACCACTCCTGGAGGAAGATCTGAATCTCTTGTTAGAGAATAATCAATCAGTAATCGCTGCAGGAGACTGGAACTCCAAGCACCCTCTTTGGGGCTCAAGAACCTCCAATAATAGCGGAACCGTGCTTCATAATTTTTCCGAAAAAGAAAACCTGGACATTGTCGCACCTTCTTCACCCACGCACTACAGTCCTTTGGGTAATCCAGACTTTCTAGACATCGCAATTCTTAGAAACATCCCCTGGACTTCGAGGATTAAGACCCTGGATGCCTTATCTTCAGATCACCTCCCAGTAATCCTAGAGCTGACCTGCCCGAAGGATGAATTCACGACTAGGGCTTGCCGACTCACTAACTGGGTACACTTCCAACAAGACTTAATTTCCAGTACGCCTCCTAGAGTACCCTTGAAAACGGAAGCCAATATTGACTCAGCAGTGACCATACTAAATGATAAAATCTACAACAGCTACTCGAAAAACACAGTTATATCATCCTCTTCATCAAAACAGAACCCCTCGACCAAGGCCTTGATAAAAGAAAAGAATAAAGCTCGAAAGAGATGGCAAGCAACCTGGGATCCAGCCCATAGAGCCATTTATTTAAACCTACAGGGAAAAGTTAACAAAGCCCTCAAATCCGACTCCACCGAGAACTGGAATCAATTCATACACAAGATTGAATCAAGCCCAAAGGACTTCTGGAGAAAAACAAAACCCATCAGGAAAAAAACGGAAAGGATCTCAAGCTTAGTAACGAACGGCAAAACCTTATTGACCGACAAAGAAATCGGAAATGAACTTGCAGAACACTTCTCCAACCAGTTCTCCAAGAAAAAAGAAGACCAACCAAATATAACTTATAATCACCAACAAGAAAAAATGCTCACAATGACGACACCAAATGAAGTCAAAGAAGTGATTAAATACTTAGCTAACCACAAAGCTCCTGGCCATGACAATATCACTCCGCAAATGGCCAAGAATCTTCCCATCAAATGGATTGTATTTCTAGCTGGAGTATTCAACGCCGCACTGCACTTGTGTTACTACCCCAAAGTCTGGAAGCATGCTATCATAATTCCAATTCCAAAAAAATCCGCTAAATCCCCTGAAGATCTAAGACCTATCAGCCTCCTCCCCACCATCGGCAAAATTTACGAAAGAATTATTTTACGTAGACTTCAGATGTACTTGGACAACTCTAACTTCATCATCCCGCAGCAATTCGGATTTAGAAGGGGGCATTCAACAACTCACCAACTCATTGCAGTTCTGGACTACATCCAGATAAGAAGATTCCACAAGGAAGTGGTAGGTGCTGTCTTTCTAGATTTTGCGAAAGCATTTGATAAAGTTTGGCATAATGGCCTTATAAAGAAACTCACAAAACACCAGTTTCCAAGTGACATTATCAATTTTATGCAGAATTATCTACAGGGCAGGACATTTTCAGTCAAGCAAGGAAATTTTATAACTGAACCAAAGCCAATCCAGACTGGAGTACCTCAAGGCTCTATCCTCGGACCCTACCTTTTCAATATTTACATTAATGACATCCCACTGCACTCTAAATGTAAACTTAAGCTCTTCGCAGATGACACAGCAATTTTATTTAACTCTAAATCAGTCAACCTATTGGTTACTCAGCTTCAGAATTACCTAAATGACATAATCAAATGGTGCGATGAGTGGAAACTAGACATTAACCCAACTAAGACTCAAGCAATACTTTTTCCCCCAAGAGATAACAAAAAATTCAAGCCACAAACCAACTTGACAGTAAACTCAAGCACTATTAGTTGGGCCGACCATGCCAAGTATCTTGGTGTCACTTTGGATTCAAAATTAAAATTTAACCTACATGTCCAAAACACCATAAGAAAGGCAAAGATAGCCAAAATATCTCTATCAAGCCTGCTCAATTTTAAAAGTAATTTAACAACAAAGCATAAATTCACGTTGTACAAAACCTGTATTCTACCCATCATCACGTACGCACTACCAGTCTGGGGCAAATATATCACACCTACGGATAAAAAAAGAATAGATGCCTTCATGAGGATTTGCTTACGAACCACTATAGGAGCCCCATTCAATCTTTCAAACAAAATTCTCAAAGAAGATCTCAACCAGCCTAATCTAGAAGAGATTTATCAAGACTCTGCAACAAGACTATTCTCTCAATTTCAAAAATCATCAAATCCAACTATACAAGAAATTGTTCAAAATCAAGGTGACCTCAGCCACCGAATCCGACGACCTGGACCCAATGGCTAGCTGACAGCCAAACACCCAACAACTGCCCTCCTGTAAGGATCTGGGGGCCACTCCAGCATTACAACTCGCAATGTGTAAATAATCTGGACAAGGTGACTCGCGAGCTGTGCTCGAATGTAACACCTGCAAATTGAGATGAAATAAATAGATGAAATAATCCCGGTGGCCTATAAGAAACCCGATCTACCACTCCAGGAGGAAGATCTGAATCTCTTGTTAGAGAATAATCAATCAGTAATCGCTGCAGGAGACTGGAACTCCAAGCACCCTCTTTGGGGCTCAAGAACCTCCAATAATAGTGGAACCGTGCTTCATAATTTTTCCGAAAAAGAAAACCTGGACATTGTCGCACCTTCTTCACCCACGCACTACAGTCCTTTGGGAAATCCAGACTTTTTAGACATCGCAATTCTTAGAAACATCCCCTGGGCTTCGAGGATTAAGACCCTGGATGCCTTATCTTCAGATCACCTCCCAGTAATCCTAGAGCTGACCTGCCCGAAGGATGAATTCACGACTAGGGCTTGCCGACTCACTAACTGGGTACACTTCCAACAAGACTTAATTTCCAGTACGCCTCCTAGAGTACCCTTGAAAACGGAAGCCAACATTGACTCAGCAGTGACCATACTAAATGATAAAATCTACAACAGCTACTCAGAAAACACAGTTATATCATCCTCTTCATCAAAACAGAACCCCTCGACCAAGGCCTTGATAAAAGAAAAGAATAAAGCTCGTAAGAGATGGCAAGCAACCTGGGATCCAGCCCATAGAGCCATTTATTTAAACCTACAGGGAAAAGTTAACAAAGCCCTCAAATCCGACTCCACCGAGAACTGGAATCAATTCATACACACGATTGAATCAAGCCCAAAGGACTTCTGGAGAAAAACAAAACCCATCAGGAAAAAAACGGAAAGGATCTCAAGTTTAGTAACGAACGGCAAAACCTTATTGACCGACAAAGAAATCGGAAATGAACTCGCAGAACACTTCTCCAACCAGTTCTCCAAGGAAAAAGAAGAAGACCAACCAAATATAACTTATAATCACCAACAAGAAAAAATGCTCACAATGACGACACCAAATGAAGTCAAAGAAGTAATTAAATACTTAGCTAACCACAAAGCTCCTGGCCATGACAATATCACTCCGCAAATGGCCAAGAATCTTCCCATCAAATGGATTGTATTTCTAGCTGGAGTATTCAACGCCGCACTGCACTTGTGTTACTACCCCAAAGTCTGGAAGCATGCTATCATAATTCCAATTCCAAAAATATCCGCTAAATCCCCTGAAGATCTAAGACCTATTAGCCTCCTCTCCACCATCGGCAAAATTTACGAAAGAATTATTCTACGTAGACTTCAGTTGTACTTGGACAACTCTAACTTCATCATCCCGCAGCAATTCGGATTTAGAAGGGGGCACTCAACAACTCACCAACTCATTGCAGTTCTGGACTACATCCAGATAAGAAGATCCCACAAGGAAGTGGTAGGTGCTGTCTTTCTAGATTTTGCGAAAGCATTTGATAAAGTTTGGCATAATGGCCTTATAAAGAAACTCACAAAACACCAGTTTCCAAGTGACATTATCAATTTTATGCAGAATTATCTACAGGGCAGGACATTTTCAGTCAAGCAAGGAAATTTTATAACTGAACCAAAGCCAATCCAGACTGGAGTACCTCAAGGCTCTATCCTCGGACCCTACCTTTTCAATATTTACATTAATGACATCCCACTGCACTCTAAATGTAAACTTAAGCTCTTCGCAGATGACACAGCAATTTTATTCAACTCTAAATCAGTCAACCTATTGGTTACTCAGCTTCAGAATTACCTAAATGACATAATCAAATGGTGTAATGAGTGGAAACTAGACATTAACCCAACTAAGACTCAAGCAATAGTTTTTCCCCCAAGAGATAACAAAAAATTCAAGCCACAAACCAACTTGACAGTAAACTTAAGCACTATTAGTTGGGCCGACCATGCCAAGTATCTTGGTGTCACTTTGGATTCGAAATTAAAATTTAACCTACATGTCCAAAACACCATAAGAAAGGCAAAGATAGCCAAAATATCTCTATCAAGCCTGCTTAATTTTAAAAGTAATTTAACAACAAAGCATAAATTCACGTTGTACAAAACCTGCATTCTACCCATCATCACGTACGCACTACCTGTCTGGGGCAAATATATCACACCTACGGATAAAAAAAGAATAGATGCCTTCATGAGGATTTGCTTACGAACCACTATAGGAGCCCCATTCAATCTTTCAAACAAAATTCTCAAAGAAGATCTCAACCAGCCTAATATAGAAGAGATTTATCAAGACTCTGCGACAAGACTATTCTCGCAATTTCAAAAATCCTCAAATCCAACTATACAAGAAATTGTTCAAAACCAAGGTGACCTCAGCCACCGAATCCGACGACCTGGACCCAATGGCTAGCTGACAGCCAAACACCCAACAACTGCCCTCCTGTAAGGTTCGGGGGCCACTCCAGCATCACAACTCGCCATGTGTAAATAATATGGACAAGGTGACTCGCGAGCTGTGCTCGAATGTAACACCTGCAAATTGAGATGAAATAAATAAATAAAATCCCGGTGGCGCCGAGGAAATAAACTATAAAAAAAATCCGCAAGTAAATAATATGCCACCGATTGTAATTAAATCGACGATCGGACCAACCGGCAAGAAACTATGCATAATCGAAGCCTCCTTAATAACGAAGATCCTAGACAAATGTGGAATCGAGTATAAGCTTGAGGAAACGGTTCAATCAAAGAAGAGAACTCGCGGCTCCCAATCGGATGACTCAAGATCGCCAACTAGGAGCGAGCGTAATCTGAAGACGCCTAGAATGGACATCGATGAACAAAGTCCCGCCACTGGAATTTCTCAACAAATGAACACAGCTCACCCACCTCAAGACGATGAAGAAAATAACGACAACGATGGCCCATGGACCACAGTCACTAACGTGAAAAAACCGAGAATTCCTCCTGTTATTGCAGAAAATGTAGCAGATTGGAAGCTTCTTTGCCAAGAACTAAAAGGCTTGTGCACGGAACCATTCCAAGTCACGATTTCTGGCAAAAAGCACATAATTAAATCGAAAAACATAGGCGACTTCAAAAAAATAAGGGAGTATGTACAAAAAAATAATGGAGGATATTCCTACAGACTACAGGAGGAAAAACCACTGAAAGTGGTATTGAAGGGGGTAACAACAGCCTTCAAAGAAGAAGATGTCGTAACTGAACTGGTCTCAATGGGCTTCACTGAGGTCATTGTCAAAAGACTCCATAGACAATCGACCAAAATACCGATGAATATAGTCCTAGTAGAGCTACCGAAAAATGAACAAAATAAACGAATCTATGGAATAACCGAAATACTTTACCAAAAAATAGTCGTGGAATCATTCAGGACTACAAAACGAGTGACCCAATGCTTTAACTGCCAGGGCTTTGGGCATGGCCAGCTAAACTGTTTTTTGAAGCCCAAATGCGTCAAGTGTGCTGAAGAACACCATTCGAAGGATTGTCCAAGAAAGTCGAAACAGCTCCCACCAAAGTGCGCTAACTGTGGAGAGGCGCACACAGCCAATTACCGCGGATGCCAAAATTTTCCGAAGCCACAACAACAGCAGCTAAAACCTCCCAGACAAAACTCCCCTAACACCATACCTCAAGCAAGCTCCACTAAAACAGAAGAAGCAACTGTTGAAAAACAAAAGGCAAGTTACGCTGAAACTGCAAAAAAGAAAACTACTCGTTCTGACACCAGGGAACTGTGCGAAAAGTTATTAGAAATTATCAAAACTTACTTACAATGAAAGGCAAATTACCTTTGAAAATCGTTTTCTGGAATTGCAACGGAATCAAACTCAAAAAAGAAGAATTTCTACATTTTTTAGAAGAAAACTCAATAGACATGGCACTGCTCAGTGAAACACACTTAAAACCATCTGTCGACCTCAAACTCAGAAACTATCAGACAATAAGAGACGATAGAATCGTTGGAAGGGGCGGTGGAACGGCAATAATTCTAAAAAAATATCTTAAATATAAAAAAGTGCTGATTCAAACATCTAACATGGAAAACACCACAATTCTAATGAAACCAGATGGAAGGGCAGTAGTGCAGATATCGTCAATCTATAAGAAACCCGATCTACCACTCCTGGAGGAAGATCTGAATCTCTTGTTAGAGAATAATCAATCAGTAATCGCTGCAGGAGACTGGAACTCCAAGCACCCTCTTTGGGGCTCAAGAACCTCCAATAATAGCGGAACCGTGCTTCATAATTTTTCCGAAAAAGAAAACCTGGACATTGTCGCACCTTCTTCACCCACGCACTACAGTCCTTTGGGTAATCCAGACTTTCTAGACATCGCAATTCTTAGAAACATCCCCTGGACTTCGAGGATTAAGACCCTGGACCCCCGAGTCCGACTTCCAAGTCGTTCCGCCAAGAGATCAACACCACAGAGGTCCGTACGTCTCTTGACCTCACGGACAATACAGCAGCTACATACGCTGCTGTATCACCTCATAAGCATAAATAAATAACCTCCCAGTAATCCTAGAGCTGACCTGCCCGAAGGATGAATTCACGACTAGGGCTTGCCGACTCACTAACTGGGTACACTTCCAACAAGACTTAATTTCCAGTACGCCTCCTAGAGTACCCTTGAAAACGGAAGCCAATATTGACTCAGCAGTGACCATACTAAATGATAAAATCTACAACAGCTACTCAAAAAACACAGTTATATCATCCTCTTCATCAAAACAGAACCCCTCGACCAAGGCCTTGATAAAAGAAAAGAATAAAGCTCGTAAGAGATGGCAAGCAACCTGGGATCCAGCCCATAGAGCCATTTATTTAAACCTACAGGGAAAAGTTAACAAAGCCCTCAAATCCGACTCCACCGAGAACTGGAATCAATTCATACACAAGATTGAATCAAGCCCAAAGGACTTCTGGAGAAAAACAAAACCCATCAGGAATAAAACGGAAAGGATCTCAAGCTTAGTAACGAACGGCAAAACCTTATTGACCGACAAAGAAATCGGAAATGAACTTGCAGAACACTTCTCCAACCAGTTCTCCAAGGAAAAAGAAGACCAACCAAATATAACTTATAATCACCAACAAGAAAAAATGCTCACAATGACGACACCAAATGAAGTCAAAGAAGTGATTAAATACTTAGCTAACCACAAAGCTCCTGGCCATGACAATATCACTCCGCAAATGGCCAAGAATCTTCCCATCAAATGGATTGTATTTCTAGCTGGAGTATTCAACGCCGCACTGCACTTGTGTTACTACCCCAAAGTCTGGAAGCATGCTATCATAATTCCAATTCCAAAAAAATCCGCTAAATCCCCTGAAGATCTAAGACCTATCAGCCTCCTCCCCACCATCGGCAAAATTTACGAAAGAATTATTTTACGTAGACTTCAGATGTACTTGGACAACTCTAACTTCATCATCCCGCAGCAATTCGGATTTAGAAGGGGGCATTCAACAACTCACCAACTCATTGCAGTTCTGGACTACATCCAGATAAGAAGATCCCACAAGGAAGTGGTAGGTGCTGTCTTTCTAGATTTTGCGAAAGCATTTGATAAAGTTTGGCATAATGGCCTTATAAAGAAACTCACAAAACACCAGTTTCCAAGTGACATTATCAATTTTATGCAGAATTATCTACAGGGCAGGACATTTTCAGTCAAGCAAGGAAATTTTATAACTGAACCAAAGCCAATCCAGACTGGAGTACCTCAAGGCTCTATCCTCGGACCCTACCTTTTCAATATTTACATTAATGACATCCCACTGCACTCTAAATGTAAACTTAAGCTCTTCGCAGATGACACAGCAATTTTATTTAACTCTAAATCAGTCAACCTATTGGTTACTCAGCTTCAGAATTACCTAAATGACATAATCAAATGGTGCGATGAGTGGAAACTAGACATTAACCCAACTAAGACTCAAGCAATACTTTTTCCCCCAAGAGATAACAAAAAATTCAAGCCACAAACCAACTTGACAGTAAACTCAAGCACTATTAGTTGGGCCGACCATGCCAAGTATCTTGGTGTCACTTTGGATTCGAAATTAAAATTTAACCTACATGTCCAAAACACCATAAGAAAGGCAAAGATAGCCAAAATATCTCTATCAAGCCTGCTCAATTTTAAAAGTAATTTAACAACAAAGCATAAATTCACGTTGTACAAAACCTGTATTCTACCCATCATCACGTACGCACTACCAGTCTGGGGCAAATATATCACACCTACGGATAAAAAAAGAATAGATGCCTTCATGAGGATTTGCTTACGAACCACTATAGGAGCCCCATTCAATCTTTCAAACAAAATTCTCAAAGAAGATCTCAACCAGCCTAATCTAGAAGAGATTTATCAAGACTCTGCAACAAGACTATTCTCTCAATTTCAAAAATCATCAAATCCAACTATACAAGAAATTGTTCAAAATCAAGGTGACCTCAGCCACCGAATCCGACGACCTGGACCCAATGGCTAGCTGACAGCCAAACACCCAACAACTGCCCTCCTGTAAGGTTCCGGGGGCCACTCCAGCATTACAACTCGCAATGTGTAAATAATCTGGACAAGGTGACTCGCGAGCTGTGCTCGAATGTAACACCTGCAAATTGAGATGAAATAAATAAAAAATCCCGGTGGCCGTTGGCCAACAATTAAGTAGAGGTTAGTTGTTCTATCCCGTAGGGCGACATGAATCCTGCCAAGAAGAAAAAGAAGGCCTACAAGCCTACAACCCGCATCGTGAACGTCGCCGACCTGGAGAGGGAAGATGAGATGGTGATCTCACGCAACTGCAGCATCCTGAGCTCCATTGGCCATCCTGCCCTGAAATCCCTGCATGAGGACCTGATCCGCTACATCGCCTCGCGGACTGAAATGATCAAGGCCCTCGCTACCAATGTAGAGAACCTAACTGACACCCTCGAGTCCTTCGCAGAGTTGGACGAAATTGAGGAGGCCAACAAGCCCAAGACTGCTTGCCGCGGCACTCAAACCTGCCCTGCTCCTTCCTGCAATGAAACCAGCTCCCAGACTGGCCCAATCAAGCCCGCCACTCCTGCTCCTGCTGCTCTCCCTGCCAAGAAGCCTGCCTCCACCCTGCCTGCTCCTGCTCCAACCAAAAGGAAGCAGTCTGAAGCTCCCAACCCGCCTGCAAAGAGGACAAACCTGAATGGTCCTTCAAAACCTGTGCCTTCCCACGTCTCCAAGCCTGCGGCCGCCCAAGTGATCCTTCATGGAGAAAAATCGGCGGCCCACACAGTGGTCATCTCAGATGACCCACAGGCTGACCCAAGGGAGATGCTGAAAACAGTCCGCGCTGCTCACACTCTCCCCCAAGGCGTTTGGGCCTCCCTGCGCACCAAGGGGAAGCTGGTCCTCCATTCCAGCAATCCTGACACCATCCCTGAGATTACAACCTCCCTGGCCAGCAAGTTGAATGGAATGAAGGTCCGCCAGCAGAAGGAGATCCTGCCACGGATCTGCCTCTTCAAAGTGGATGAGGAGACATCCAACTCCACAATTGAGGAGACCTTCCTGGAAACCGCTGCTGTTAGAAAACTTCCTGGGGACAAGGTGGTGCGCGTGGCGCACCGTTCTGCACCCAGAAACGGGACCTGCACCGCCTTCATCGAGGTGGACCTCAAGACCTTTAGAGCCCTGGGCGTTCGCGGGAGGATCGTGGTGGATGGAGTAATCCTCAACTTCGAGGAGTCCATCCGCGCCCGCGTCTGTTTCCGCTGTTGTGGCTTCGGCCACAACTCTGCCCAATGCACCAGAGCTCCTAAGTGGTTCCACTGCGGTGAAGACGGCCATGAAGGCCGAACCTGCCCATCCATTGCTGACCAGCGCACCTCCAAATGTGCCAACTGCTGCTCCCAGGGCCTTCCTGACAAGCACGAGGCGAGAGCCTCAAGCTGCCCCATCCTGAAGTCTAGGGCCCTCAAGTTCTAGGCTTCAAGGACCTTCTGCCTCCATTTCCATCTGCCACTTCTCCTGGATTCCTGGCTTATTCAACGTACCCGCCTCATTGCACCCTGGCGCTATTCCCCTGCTTGCCCAACGTTTCCACCACCCCTGCGAGACATCTCCTGCTTCCACATCCTAGGGTCCCTTGCCACCTGACATCGATTTTGGGCTCAAAAATCATAACTTTTGGTTAGTAGCCCGTAAATAAAGATATTTTCTCTATCCCGGTGGCCGTTCTTCCCCGCTGGTTCAATTATATTTCCCCCCCCCGGCAAAATTTTCTGATATCGTTGGCCGACATGAATCCTGCCAAGAAGAAAAAGAAGGCCTACAAGCCCATCGTGAACGTCGCCGACCTGGAGAGGGAAGATGAGATGGTGATCTCACGCAACTGCAGCATCCTGAGCTCCATTGGCCATCCTGCCCTGAAATCCCTGCATGAGGACCTGATCCGCTACATCGCCTCGCGGACTGAAATGATCAAGGCCCTCGCTACCAATGTAGAGAACCTCACTGACACCCTCGAGTCCTTCGCAGAGTTGGACGAAATTGAGGAGGCCAACAAGCCCAAGACTGCTTGCCGCGGCACTCAAACCTGCCCTGCTCCTTCCTGCAATGAAACCAGCTCCCAGACTGGCCCAATCAAGCCCGCCACTCCTGCTCCTGCTGCTCTCCCTGCCAAGAAGCCTGCCTCCGCCCTGCCTGCTCCTGCTCCAACCAAAAGGAAGCAGTCTGAAGCTCCCAACCCGCCTGCAAAGAGGACAAACCTGAATGGTCCTTCAAAACCTGTGCCTTCCCACGTCTCCAAGCCTGCGGCCGCCCAAGTGATCCTTCATGGAGAAAAATCGGCGGCCCACACAGTGGTCATCTCAGATGACCCACAGGCTGACCCAAGGGAGATGCTGAAACAGTCCGCGCTGCTCACACTCTCCCCCAAGGCGTTTGGGCCTCCCTGCGCACCAAGGGGAAGCTGGTCCTCCATTCCAGCAATCCTGACACCATCCCTGAGGTTACAACCTCCCTGGCCAGCAAGTTGAATGGAATGAAGGTCCGCCAGCAGAAGGAGATCCTGCCACGGATCTGCCTCTTCAAAGTGGATGAGGAGACATCCAACTCCACAATTGAGGAGACCTTCCTGGAAACCGCTGCTGTTAGAAAACTTCCTGGGGACAAGGTGGTGCGCGTGGCGCACCGTTCTGCACCCAGAAACGGGACCTGCACCGCCTTCATCGAGGTGGACCTCAAGACCTTTAGAGCCCTGGGCGTTCGCGGGAGGATCGTGGTGGATGGAGTAATCCTCAACTTCGAGGAGTCCATCCGCGCCCGCGTCTGCTTCCGCTGTTGTGGCTTCGGCCACAACTCTGCCCAATGCACCAGAGCTCCTAAGTGCTTCCACTGCGGTGAAGACGGCCATGAAGGCCGAACCTGCCCATCCATTGCTGACCAGCGCACCTCCAAATGTGCCAACTGCTGCTCCCAGGGCCTTCCTGACAAGCACGAGGCGAGAGCCTCAAGCTGCCCCATCCTGAAGTCTAGGGCCCTCAAGTTCTAGGCTTCAAGGACCTTCTGCCTCCAATTCCATCTGCCACTTCTCCTGGATTCCTGGCCTATTCAACGCACCCGCCTCACTGCACCCTGGCGCTATTCCCCTGCTTCCCCAACGTTTCCACCACCCCTGCGAGACATCTCCTGCTTCCAGATCCTAGGGTCCCTTGCCACCTGACATCGATTTTGGGCTCAAAAATCATAACTTTTGGTTAGTAGCCCGTAAATAAAGATATTTTCTCTATCCCGGTGGCCGTATGTTTGTCGTGTGTTCGTAGCATGAATCCTGCCAAGAAAAAAAAGAAGGCCTACAAGCCCATCGTGAACGTCGCCGACCTGGAGAGGGAAGATGAGATGGTGATCTCACGCAACTGCAGCATCCTGAGCTCCATTGGCCATCCTGCCCTGAAATCCCTGCATGAGGACCTGATCCGCTACCTCGCCTCGCGGACTGAAATGATCAAGGCCCTCGCTACCAATGTAGAGAACCTCACTGACACCCTCGAGTCCTTCGCAGAGTTGGACGAAATTGAGGAGGCCAACAAACCCAAGACTGCTTGCCGCGGCACTCAAACCTGCCCTGCTCCTTCCTGCAATGAAACCAGCTCCCAGACTGACCCAATCAAGCCCGCCACTCCTGCTCCTGCTGCTCTCCCTGCCAAGAAGCCTGCCTCCTCCCTGCCTGCTCCTGCTCCAACCAAAAGGAAGCAGTCTGAGGCTCCCAACCCGCCTGCAAAGAGGACAAACCTGAATGGTCCTCCAAAACTTGCGCCTTCCCGCGTATCCAAGCCTGCGGCCTCCCAAGTGATCCTCCATGGAGAAAAATCGGCGGCCCACACAGTGGTCATCTCTGATGACCCACAGGCTGACCCAAGGGATATGCTAAAAGCTGTCCGCGCTGCCCACACTCTCCCCCAAGGCGTTTGGGCCTCCCTGCACACCAAGGGGAAGCTGGTCCTCCACTCCAGTAATACTGACACCATCCCTGAGGTGACAACCTCCCTGGCCAGCAAGTTGAATGGAATGAAGGTCCGCCAGCAGAAGGAGATCCTGCCACGGATCTGCCTCTTTAAAAGTGGATGAGGAGACATCCAACTCCACAATTGAGGAGACCTTCCTGGAAACCGCTGCTGTTAGAAAACTTCCTGGGGACAAGGTGGTGAGCGTGGCGCACCGTTCTGCACCCAGAAGCGGGACCTGCACCGCCTTCATCGAGGTGGACCTCAAGACCTTTAGAGCCCTGGGCGTTCGCGGGAGAATCGTGGTTGATGGAGTAATCCTCAACTTCGAGGAGTCCATCCGCGCCCGCGTCTGCTTCCGCTGTTGTAGCTTCGGCCACAACTCTGCCCAATGCTCCAGAGCTCCTAAGTGCTTCCACTGCGGTCAAGACGGCCATGAAGGCCACGCCTGCCCATCCATTGCTGACCAGCGCACCTCCAAATGTGCCAACTGCTGCTCCAAGGGCCTTCCTGACAAGCACGAGGCGAGAGCCTCAAGCTGCCCCATCCTGAAGTCTAGGGCCCTCAAGTTCTAGGCTTCAAGGACCTTCTGCCTCCAATTCCATCTGCCACTTCTACTGGATTCCTGGCCAATTCAATGCTCCTGCCTCACTGCACCTTGGCGCTGTTCCCCTGCTTGCCCAACGTTTCCACTACCCCTGCGACACATCTCCTGCAGCCAGATCCTAGGGTCCCTTGACACCTGACATCGCGCTTGGGCTCAAAAATAATAACTTTTGGTTAGTAGCCCGTAAAACCATATTTTCTCTATCCCGGTGGCCATATTATCTCATCGCTGGCCGGGTTGCATCAGCATAATTTACATGAATCCTGCCAAGAAGAAAAAGAAGGCCTACAAGCCCATCGTGAACGTCGCCGACCTGGAGAGGGAAGATGAGATGGTGATCTCACGCAACTGCAGCATCCTGAGCTCCATTGGCCATCCTGCCCTGAAATCCCTGCATGAGGACCTGATCCGCTACATCGCCTCGCGGACTGAAATGATCAAAGCCCTCGCTACCAATGTAGAGAACCTCACTGACACCCTCGAGTCCTTCGCAGAGTTGGACGAAATTGAGGAGGCCAACAAGCCCAAGACTGCTTGCCGCGGCACTCAAACCTGCCCTGCTCCTTCATGCAAGGAAACCAGCTTTCCCAGACTGACCCAATCAAGCCCGCCACTCCTGCTCCTGATGCTCTCCCTGCCAAGAAGCCTGCCTCCACCCTGCCTGCTCCTGCTCCAACCAAAAGGAAGCAGTCTGAAGCTCCCAACCCGCCTGCAAAGAGGACAAACCTGAATGGTCCTTCAAAACCTGTGCCTTCCCACGTCTCCAAGCCTGCGGCCGCCCAAGTGATCCTCCATGGAGAAAAATCGGCGGCCCACACAGTGGTCATATCAGATGACCCACAGGCTGACCCAAGGGAGATTCTGAAAACAGTCCACGCTGCTCACACTCTCCCCCAAGGTGTTTGGGCCTCCCTACGCACCAAGGGGAAGCTGGTCCTCCATTCCAGCAATCCTGACACCATCCCTGAGGTTACAACCTCCCTGGCCAACAAGCTGGATGGAATGAAGGTCCGCCAGCAGAAGGAGATCCTGCCGCGAATCTGCCTCTTCAAAGTGGATGAGGAGACATCCAACTCCACCATTGAGGAGACCTTCCTGGAAACCGCTGCTGTTAGAAAGCTTCCTGGGGACAAGGTGGTGCGCGTGGCGCACCGTTCTGCACCCAGAAACGGGACCTGCACCGCCTTCATCGAGGTGGACCTCAAGACCTTTAGAGCCCTGGGCGTTCGCGGGAGGATCGTGGTGGATGGTGTAATCCTCAACTTCGAGGAGTCCATCCGCGCCCGCGTCTGCTTCCGCTGTTGTGGCTTCGGCCACAACTCTGCCCAATGCACCAGAGCTCCTAAGTGCTTCCACTGCGGTGAAGACGGCCATGAAGGCCGCGCCTGCCCATCCATTGCTGACCAGCGCACCTCCAAATGTGCCAACTGCTGCTCCCAGGGCCTTCCTGACAAGCCCGAGGCGAGAGCCTCAAGCTGCCCCATCCTGAAGTCTAGGGCCCTCAAGTTCTAGGCTTCAAGTACCTTCTGCCCCCAATTCCATCTGCCACTTCTCCTGGATTCCTGGCCTATTCAACGCACCCGCCTCACTGCACCCTGGCGCTGTTCCCCTGCTTGCCCAACATTTCCACCACCCCTGCGAGACATCTCCTGCCGCCAGATCCTAGGGTCCCTTGCCACCTGACATCGAGTTTGGGCTCAAAAATCATAACTTTTGGTTAGTAGCCCGTAAATAAAGATATTTTCTATCCCGGTGGCCATGTATTATGGTTAGCAAGAAACAACAACAAAAACAACAATTAACTAATAGTTTGAGGTCAGTTTTGCTGTTATTATAAAACAACGGCGACTTCTGGTTATTGGAAAGATGCAGCCTATTGTAATCAAATCAACGATTGGCCCAGCTGGCGAAAAGGTCAGTATAATCGACACCAACATACTTTTGAAAATTCTTGAAAGATGTGGCATCGAGTACAAAGTAGAAGAAACTCTTTCAACAAAGAAACGAACTCGCGAATCCCCATCAGATTCAACACCACGTAGCCATAAGACACCGAGAATAGAAGTTGTCTCACAGCATAATGAAAACGATGTCTCCATGAACGAGGTAACTGAAGTCCCTCAAGAAACGTCCGCAGCTACCCCTTCTCAGGTTAACGAAGAAAACATTGATGAAGATGGTCCTTGGACAAAAGTCACACATGCAAAAAAGCCAAGAATACCACCTGTAATAGCAGAAAATGTAACAGACTGGAAGTTGCTCTGCCAAGAGCTCCAAGACCTGTGCACAGATAAATTCCAATGCACGATCTCAGGAAATAAGCACATTATCAAGGCCAAAAATATTTCAGACTTCAAAAAAATCAGGGAATATGTTCAAAAAAACAATGGCGGCTACTCTTATAGACTCCAAGAAGAAAAACCGCTCAAAGTGGTATTAAAGGGCGTGACAACAGCCTACAAGACTGAAGATATAGCAATAGTACTTGAAACAATGGGCTTTGTTGAGACCTCTGTGAAGAGACTTCATAGACAATCAACTAAAAGGCCAATGAATTTAGGTAGTAGGCCAATGAATACTGGTAGTATTACCGAAAAATGAACAAAACAAGAAAATTTTTACGGAATAACTGAACTTCTCTATCAGAAAATTGCAGTAGAATCTTTCAGAACAACAAACCGTGTAACTCAATGCTTCAACTGCCAGGGTTTCGGGCACGGTCAACTTAACTGCTTCCTGAAACCAAAATGCGTCAAGTGTGCCGAGGAGCACCATTCGAAGGACTGCCCAAGAAAGTCAAGACAACTTCCCCCAAAGTGTGCAAACTGCGAAGAAGCCCACACAGCCAATTACCGCGGATGCCCTAAGTTTCCAAGAGTACATCAGCAACAGCCAAGATACCCTGGTCAGTACAAACCTAACAACCCACTTCCGATTTCAAAAATATCTGAAACACTGCCGAAAATTGTAGAACAACAAAACCAAAGCAATGCTGAGGTTGCGACAAGAAAAACTTCTCGGTCTGAAACTAAGGACCTGTGTGAAAAATTGATGCAAGTAATCAAAACATACCTACAATGAATTGCAAATTACCTTTTAAAATTATTGCTTGGAATTGTAACGGAATCAGATCAAAGAAAGAAGAATTATTGCACTTTTTAGAAGATAACTCAATTGACATTGCTCTGCTCAGTGAAACTCACCTTAAACCCTCAATTGATCTATAGTTCAGGAACTATCAAACCATTAGAACTGACCGAATTACAGGAAAAGGTGGGGGAACAGCCATCATTATAAAATCCTTTTTTAAATATAAAAATATGCTGATTCATACTTTAAACTTGGAAAATACTTCAATTTTGATAAAACCAGATGGAAAAACCCTCTTGCAAATCACAGCAATTTATAAGAAGCCTGATGCACCATTATTGGAAGAAGATTTGAACCAACTGATAAAACACAACCACTCAATAATCGTTGCAGGAGACTGGAACTCCAAACACCCTCTTTGGGGATCAAGGACTTCAAATAACAGTGGAATCGTGCTGCACAATTTCTCTGAAAGAGAAAGCCTCGACATTGTCGCACCTTCGTCACCCACGCATTACAGTCCACTCGGCAATCCCGATTTCCTAGACTTCGCTGTACTTAAAAACATTCCCTGGACCCCAAAGGCCAGAACCACCGACGATTTATCATCTGACCATCTCCCTGTAATCTTTGAATTGAATTGCCCAAAGGATGAATTCACAACCCAGCTCAGCCGAGTAACAAATTGGGTTCATTTTCAACAAATAACCACGCCCCCCAGACTCCCCTTGAAAACTGAAGTAGATATTGATTCAGCAGTTGGAATTTTAAACGAGAAGATTAATAATAGCTACTCGAAAAACACCATAGTCTCATCTTCCAAATTAATAAAGAACCCAAAAACCAAAGCCTTAATAAGGGAGGATAATAAAGCTAGGAAAAGATGGCAATCAACCTGGGATCCAGCTCATAGAGCTACTTACCTCAATCTTCAAGGAAAGGTAAATCAAGCCCTTGAAGCAGAGAAATCTGAAAATTGGAATCGTTTTTTAAGCAAACTTGAATCGAGCCCTACAGACTTCTGGAAAAAAACAAAACCCATTAGGAAAAAAAACTGACAAAATCACTAGTTTAAATGCAAATGGAAAAACCTTGCTGACCGACAAAGAAATTGGAAATGATCTTTCAGAGCATTTTTCCAAACACTTTTCCAAGTCGGAGGATGAGGTTCCGTCTTACCTAACAGATAACACTTGCCATCATCCCCAAGAGAATATACTATCAATGACAACGCCAAATGAAGTCAAGGAAGTGATTAAAAACCTAGGTAATCACAAAGCTCCAGGCCACGACAATATTACGCCGCAAATGACTAAAAACCTCCCCATCAAATGGATAGTTTTCCTCGCTGGGATCTTCAATGCTGCATTACACCTGTGCTACTTCCCGAAGACATGGAAACATGCCATTATCATAACCATTCCAAAAAAATCACCTGTCAAATCACCTGAAGATCTCAGACCAATCAGCCTTCTCTCTACCATCGGCAAGGTATACGAGAGAATCGTTCTTCGCAGATTGCAGTCATACATGGATTCTATTAACTTTATCATTCCTCAACAATTTAAATTCAGAAAAGGACACTCCACAACCCACCAGCTAATCATAGTAATAGACTACATCCAAATAAGAAAGTCCCACAAGGAGGCAGTAGGTGCTGTTTTTCTAGACTTTACCAAAGCCTTTGATAGAGTATGGCATGATGGCTTGATAGCAAAAATAACAAAAAATCTATTTCCAAGGGATTTTATCAATTTTTTGAAAAACTATCTCCAGGACAGAACATTTTCAATTAAGCAAGGGAATTATATAACCACGGCAAAACCAACCCAGATTGGAGTCCCTCAAGGCTCTATCCTTGAACCCTACCTATTCAACATCTACATCAACGATTTCCCTCCACATCCAAAATGTCAAATAAAACTTTTCGCAGATGACGCAGCAATTTTAGCAAACTCCAAATCAATAGGAATAATAACTACACAACTCCAAAATTACATAAACAGTATAACCAAATGGTGCAACGATTGGAAATTAGACATCAACCCAAAAAAGTCTCAGGCAATAATTTTTCCTCCACTAGACAATAAAAAATTCAAGCCTCAATCCATCCTAAAGGTAAACCAGAGCCCTATTAACTGGACTGACAGCGTTAAATATCTTGGAGTTACCTTAGACTCTAAGTTGAAATTCAACATGCATGTCAAAAATATCATAAAGAAAGCAAAAATCGCAAAAATAACATTATCAAGCCTGTTCAACTATAGAAGCAAATTGACTACAAAACAAAAGTTTACTCTATACAGAAGTTGTATCCTCCCGATAGTAACATACGCACTCCCAATTTGGTGTAAATATATTACAACCACAAACAAAAATAGGATAAACGCATTTATGAGAATCTGCCTTCGGACAAGTATAGGAGCTCCATTCAACCTATCAAATAAGATACTGAAGGAGGACTTGAACCAACCCGATCTAGAAGATATGTACCAAACTTCCGTTAAGAAATTATACCTTCAAATGCAAAATTCAAATAATCCAACCATACAAGATATTCTACAAAATAAAGGAGATATCAATCCCCGATTCCGACGACCCGGCCCTGACACTTAGTCAAGAGCTCATCGCCCAACAGCTGCCCTCCTGCAAGGCCTAGGGGGACCACTTCTACTCCACCAACTCGCCATGTGTAAATAGCCAGGACAAGGTGACTCGCGAGCTGTGCTCGAATGTAACACCTGTAAATTGAGACGAAATAAATAAAAAAATCCCGGTGGGTTTGTTCCTTGTTGTGTGTTTTTTCCTTCATTGCCTCTGTTCATTATTCGCTTATCGACATGAATCCTGCCAAGAAAAAAAAGAAGGCCTACAAGCCCATCGTGAACGTCGCCGACCTGGAGAAGGAAGATGAAATGGTGATCTCACGCAACCACGACATCTTGCGCTTTATTGGCCATCCTGCCCTGAAGACCCTGCATAAGAACCTTATCCGCTTCATCGCAATGCGAACTGAGCTGGTCAAGGCCCTCCTTGCTGAAGTAGAGAACCTCTCTGGCACCCTCGCAGCCTTCGCGGAGCTGGACCAAGTTATGGAGGCCAACAAGCCCCAGACTGCTTGCCGCAGCACTCAAACCTGCCCTGCTCCTTCCTGCAAGGAAACCAGCTCCCAGACTGACCCAATCAAGCCCGCCACTCCTGCTGCTCTCCCTGCCAAGAAGCCTGCCTCCACCTTGCCTGCTCCTGCTCCAACCAAAAGGAAGCAGTCTGAAGCTCCCAACCCGCCTGCAAAGAGGACAAACCTGAATGGTCCTTCAAAACCTGTGCCTTCCCACGTCCCCAAGCCTGCGGCCGCCCAAGTGATCCTCCATGGAGAAAAATCGGCGGCCCACACAGTGGTCATCTCAGATGACCCATAGGCTGACCCAAGGGAGATGCTGAAAACAGTCCGCGCTGCTCACACTCTCCCCCAAGGCGTTTGGGCCTCCCTGCGCACCAAGGGGAAGCTGGTCCTCCATTCCAGCAATCCTGACACCATCCCTGAGGTTACAACCTCCCTGGCCAACAAGCTGGATGGAATGAAGGTCCGCCAGCAGAAGGAGATCCTGCCGCGAATCTGCCTCTTCAAAGTGGATGAGGAGACATCCAACTCCACCATTGAGGAGACCTTCCTGGAAACCGCTGCTGTTAGAAAGCTTCCTGGGGACAAGGTGGTGCGCGTGGCGCACCGTTCTGCACCCAGAAACGGGACCTGCACCGCCTTCATCGAGGTGGACCTCAAGACCTTTAGAGCCCTGGGCGTTCGCGGGAGGATCGTGGTGGATGGAGTAATCCTCAACTTCGAGGAGTCCATCCGCGCCCGCGTCTGCTTCCGCTGTTGTGGCTTCGGCCACAACTCTGCCCAATGCACCAGAGCTCCTAAGTGCTTCCACTGCGGTGAGGACGGCCATGAAGGCCGCACCTGCCCATCCATTGCTGACCAGCGCACCCCCAAATGTGCCAACTGCTGCTCCAAGGGCCTTCCTGACAAGCACGAGGCGAGAGCCTCAAGCTGCCCCATCCTGAAGTCTAGGGCCCTCAATTTCTAGGCTTCAAGGACCTTCTGCCTCCAATTCCATCTGCCACTTCTCCTGGATTCCTGGCCTATTCAAGGCACCCGCCTTACTGCAGCCTGGCGCTGTTCCCCTGCTTGCTCAACGTTTCCACTACCCCTGCGACACATCTCCTGCCGCCAGATCCTAGGGTCCCTTGCCACCTGACATCGAGTTTGGGCTCAAAAATCATAACTTTTGGTTAGTAGCCCGTAAAACTATATTTTCTCTATCCCGATGGTTGGCTCAAAACATTTGTACATTATGTAAATACGCTTTTCATTTTTTTATTCTTACGCCTTAAGCCAGGCAGTACTTTAATCAAATTATGTTCTTATATATTACTTTAGCTCAATTAAAACAATCTCTGATCAAAACTATTTTTGTTATTTTTATTTCAAGATTATTCAACCACGACTGCACCGCCATAGCTTAATCCTCAAGATAACCAAAATCAAGAAAATCTCAACAATTCTAAATTCAAGCAGAATATTTTTTTTTCTTTATATAAGACTAGCGAACCCGGCCACGCGTTGCTGTGGCTAAATTGTAATATGTTAAATTAACATTATACTAAACTATTCAGTACAGTAAAGTTAATATTCACTTATAAAGATAAAAATGTTTTAGCCGATCTAAAGCCCTACGGGATTGAGAATGGAACGTTACGTTAAAATTTGAAAGTGATTTTTATATATATAGATAATATAGCCCTTCATTGTAATCATTGATTATAATCACTGCATTAATAAATGTCAGTGAACTCGTTTATATGTATTGTTTTTTGTTTTCGAGATATTCTAATAGAACGTTCTCACATTTTCTGTAAAATATTTACATATGCACAAACACAGAATATAATCACTATGTCTTAATTTCGCTATAATTATTGTTATAAATATTATTCTAAAATAATTCGCCAGAATTCGTCCCGATAGTATACTAAACAACTTCCCAATGTTTCATGGCAAACATCTAAAATAAAATAATACTTTTAATACTTTGCTACAATATTAAAAAGAGGGGGGCTTAGGTGTTTAAAATGTAAAATGTGCTCTAAATAGTATTACATAGAACCTTCATAACAAACATATTTAAAATAAACCAATCAAAATATAATAATGCTGTAAAAACAGACCTTGCTACAATAATATAAAAGAAACGAAAACATAAAAAGACACCCACCTGAGCCTCGAACCTAGGTTTGTTACAAATATTATTAAAAAATGGTTTATGTTAATTTTTATTTTAAAAAGCCTACATTTTAAATAAAATAATATTTTTAATAATTTGCTACAATAACATAAAAGAAATGAAAAAAAAAAAAAAAACACCCACGCTGAGCCTCGAACCTAGGTTGCGGGGGTACGAAGCTGTGTACCTAACCTATAGGCTAAGCTTGACGTTACAAATAAGCTCATGCGAGGCTATTTTAGGCCATACGTCTGCCGCGAGGGGGCGCTGATTGCGAGTGAATTTACGTTTTATTGTAAATAAAAATGTAACGAAAGGTTATTTCTAAAGAGTAATTAGCCAGAAACCATCCCGGTAGTATACTAAACATCTTCCCAAAGTTTCATCACGATTGGTTGAGCGATGTAGAAGATTATCACTGACGAACGGACGGACGGACGGACGGACAAACATCCATTTTTATATATCTTTATATAAGATATATATTGGAACAAAAATAAACTAAACGTTTATTTCGCTTGCTCCGTGATATTTCGCCAACCCAATTTCTTGATAAATCAAGAAAAGCCATCCACGAACGCGTTTCGCGCTGTTGGCGCTCGTCAGCGTGGAGAAGGCTGTAACCTTACGCAAATTTGGCCTTAAATATCCATTTCTTGATTTTTCGGGAAGCCATTGGGACCAAAAAATATTTTTGGTCGCAGTGGTTACAGCCTTCTCCACGCTGAAGAGCGCCAACAGCGCGAAACGCGTTCGTGGATGGCTTTTCTTGATTTATCAAGAAATTGGGTTGGCCAAATATCACGGAGCAAGCTAAATAAACGTTTAGTTTATTTTTGCTCCACTAGATGGCGCTCTGCCATCTAAAAAGCCCATGTGCTCGTGGTCAGGAGATGCCTTCTTTATTTTTAATATCAACACCTGACCCACTTATCTTTTATTTTTTTTTCTATTGTTTTTCATATATTAATATATAAGAAAAATAGGTGTTAAAAAAATAATTTATATATTTGAAAACAAATTTTACTATTGAGCTAAACATTTGACTGTCCAAAAGTGTTTTTTTTTTTAGTTTTTATTTTAAAGCACCCACGGGTTCGATATACAATAGTTACCAATTCCTAGCAAAATAAGTTTATCTCTTTAATTCATATTTGCACCAATTAAAATAGTTTCCTTCTCTTTAAATGCTGCTCGCCATGTGATATGGAGAGAGGGATTTGTCTGGCCTTGTTTTTTTTTTTTTGTAAAACTTAAAGAGCCAGTCACTGCTTGCTAAAATATCCTAACCAAGTTTTAATGATAGAATGATAGCTTTTTATTTTATAAAAGGCATTGATTGAGAGTATTCAATGTGCTTCCCTGCTAATTCATATTAATAGAATCTATTAGTTTATGAAGAATTCTATTTTGTCAACGTGTTATAAATTTATTCATTATTACAGGCTTGCGGTTTTCGACAAACTAAAAAAATCATTAATAAAACGAAAAAACATG
>CP092881.1:39647528-39687989 GCA_030710605.1 Cordylochernes scorpioides | reverse complement strand
CTGAAGGAAGACGAGTTTCTTTTATTGATGCATAGGTGAAATCTTTCGGGTAAAAACCCTTCAACAGGCGAGAAATGAAATTTATTTCTCGCCTGTTGAAGGGTTTTTACCCGAAAGCTTGCACCTATGCATCAATAAAAGAAACTCGTCTTCCTTCACCATGTTTTTTCGTTTAATTTAAAATCAGGAAGAATTCTTTATCTATATTCAAAAAAATCATACTAGTATAGCTCCGCAACTCTTTTTTATTCACTGATCAAAGGAAGCTTTCGGACAAGCCCTTCTTTAACTAACTAAAGCGTATGAATACGTTATACGACGTATTTATTAGATTAATCAAATATAAATATAAAAGTTTCTTTATCACACCTTTAACGAGTTTACAAGATTTCGGGTTTTAAACGACCCTTCTACAGGTAAAAGGTTTTAGAAAAAAGCTTTTTACCTGTAGAAGGGTCGTTTAAAACCCGAAATCTTGTAAACTCGTTAAAGGTGTGATAAAGAAACATATCCTCGGAGATTTTTATTTGATTGATCTAATTGATACAGAGGATTATTTTTATTATAAAGTATTTATACGTTTTAGTTAGCTGAAGAAGGGCTTATCCGAAAGCTTCCTTTGATCAGGTGAATAAAAAAAGAGTTGCGGTGTTATATGATTTTGGTAGTCATACATTTGCTTTGACGAGTCAAACATCAACTCTGGCCAGCACAGGACTTGAAAGTTCTCCAATATCTGTGAACAAACGTTGAGTGACACAGGGATACTGTGTTTCACCACGATTGACTGCAAGCTGTGACAACATCGCACCTCTCAGTTTTCACTGCGAATAAGAGGGATCGGTGGAAGGATGGTCTAAACCGTTGGTTTTCGACCGCTACGACCCGGGTTCGATTCCCGCATTGGGTACTTTTTATGATTTAAAAAAATGCCCCAATGTTCCCCGATTCTTGCAAAAGTCCAACCCCACCAGCGAGTGGAAGTAACCAAATAGGGCTATGGCACATTTGTAAGTGCAAAGTCGAACTGTTTTTCACATGTGTAGACATGTGTTGCACTTACAGTAAAAACAGTCGCCTACTTCTACCCACCATGATTATCATGGCCTGTACCACGTATACTAGGAATAAGCAAAAAAAAAAAAAAAACAACTGCGAATAAGAAGGGGTGAAATGAACTGAAATTTTCATCGGCGACTAATATCACAAAATTACTACTATTCTTTATCAGGGAATTATTGAATCAAGATGTGCTTTAAAATATCCAGATGGGATTGACACAAGAAGGAGCTGAAAGGGCCACTAGAATGCACGAAAACTTACAAAAGGTTAGCACAGTGGTTCTGATAAATAGGCGAATAACCTATCCTCCACATTAATATTGGCTTTCATAAAGTCCGTGCGCGATGGGCACCGAGAATTCTTACCACCGAACACAAAGGCAAACATTTAAGCATCCGTCAGAATGTTATCGAGAGTTTCAAAACAGAAATCGAAGCATTTACGAGTAGAATTAGTGACTGATGATGGAACTTGGGTGCCTCATTACGATCCCCTATTGGAACGCCAGAGTTAGAAATAGAGACATTCAGAATTAATTTGAATAAAAAAATCATGTATTAGCTGTAAATATGATACATTTTTGAGACAAAAAGGCCCATACTGATTGACTATCTACACAACGGAAACATCATAAACAGCGTGATATATAGGGACATGCTGCCTAACAATCTAAACTCAGTCTTTCGCAACGAATGGTAAAATATACTGAATTAAGTTTTGTTGTTGCATCTGAACGCTTAGTGCATCCTTCCAGCCAAGACATCGTTTGAACCTCGACCTGTTTGAATCGCTCAAAGAAGCTTTGAGAAGACGTCGATTTTCCTCAAATACGGACCTTCTTTTTTCAGTGCAAAAGTGATGGCATGCTGTACCAAACACATTGCTAAACCTAGAGAATACACGTTGTGAAATAAGATGAACAAGTTGTCCATTTATACTCGTGTAAATTAATTGTATGCGAAAAGTGCAATCCATTCTTAACCCTCATCGTAATTTTTAGAATGCAAAAGTATGTGTGTCAATGTGGTGGTAACATGTTGAATTTAATGCAGCGACGACTTGAGGATGAATAACAAATTAATGAGACGAACAGTTTCTTTTACAAATAATGCAAACTTCTTCCGTCCTTATTGAGATGAAATATATCTTATTGTTTCTTTTAAAAAAAATATTTTCTCGTATAAAATGTTTATAACTGCTTCTGTTTAAAAATGTGAATCGACGCAATTATCCCTAGCCGGGATATCGCGTTTTGTGTGTTGAAATAAAATTTAACGAAAATAATTTCTCGATGCAAATATTTATTCTAATGTCCTAAAAGCTTATGTCCATAGTTTGCTAAAATACCATACCAAAGAGTACCCATCTGAAAAAATAAAAAAAAATATATTTTCCCAAAAACTTTGGAATCTTAATTAAATAGAAAGCTTATAAAATAAAATACAATATGTTCTAAAACAAGCAAAAAATACAAAATATACAAAATAGATCAATTTACAAAATTATGTGTGTGTGTGTGTGGCCGGCCGCTGAGCCCCTTGTAGGATTTCCAGAAAAAGCGAAGCTCAAAGATTCCCCCTGGGCTTTTCCTATTCCTGGCGATGACAGTCACTTCCCTCAGAGCCGCTTGCTGGATCCTTTTCCCTAGATGGACAAGTCTCGAGGTCACCTTGGATAAGCGTGTCCCACCGCCCACACTAGACTCTGTTTTCCTCCTCTGCCATCGCCTGTGCTACCGCTACTCTACGGTCACTTGGCTACTTTCTTCCACTTGACTACTGCTTGGTTACTGCTTGGCTACTCTCTCTCTTTCTCATTGAAGTAACTATCCGGGTTGGTCTTTAGACTCTACGTCTACTGGTATAGTCATGACTTCGTCATGCCCCACGTGATTACAGAATTTTTGATTGGATGACTCGCCGGATAATGGTGTTCTCTCAACAAAGGGGGGCCTGCGCAGATAAAATGAGTAAAACAAACAAATAAATAAACAGCAAAATATTTTTTTTGCTAAGAAGCTATACTAAACAACAAAATGGTACCGACAAAATAATTTGAAAACTTAATCAATTACTCCGCAAAAATTTTCTTTTATAGTTTATTATCATCAGCAAGCTTTCGAGTTGAAGAACTCTTCCACAGGGGTTTCTTGCAAATATATACATTTCAAAGTAAATATTTGTAAACAGCCTTTACGCGCGAATGAACTCGAGCTCATCAGACTTGCTTTGTCAAAGCAATTTCCAACGCGATGGAACAAAATAATTACAATATTTACATACCGACAAGTATACAATACAGTAAACTCTCCTATAACGCGATTAATGTGTTCCGTGTTGTATGAAATCGCGTTGTACGAAATAAAACTTGTATAACGCGAATGTTGTTAGGGTAAATTGTTAGTGGCAAATATCATGTAAAAATGCATTGTATAAAATGATGTATTAGGAAAAATAATTATATACTAAAACAAAACTAAATGTTATATTATTTTATATGCAAATGTATATGAAAAAAAAAAAAAAAACAAATTATAAAGTTTATTCACTACGTAATTTGTTTTTTTTTTTAAATATATATTTGCATATAAAATAATATAACATTTAGTTTTGTTTTAGTATATAATTATTTTCTTTATATACATCATTTTATGCAATACATTTTTACATGATACAGTATACCTCCTTTTCAATTTTTCTTTTTTTCCAACTTTATTCATCATGCCTGGGGAGCAAGTTTCGTATTTTTTTTATATTTGCAAAATATTTACATGTAAATTCTAATTTAATACCTTATATGCGTTAAAAATATTATTTTAAACTTTAAAACTCAATTTAACACTATTTAAAAAATTTTACTTACAGAAACACATGTGCAATTAAATTGACAAAGTATACAACACTACTTCGTTCAAAAACAAAAAAAAAAAAAGAAAAACGCGTGTGCATAAAAATTAAATGTATTGTACAGTTGTCAATATGGAAATTTCCGCATTTCATTTGATAACGCGTTATACGAAAATTCTCGTTGTATAAATAAATTTGTCGCAATTTTTTTTTATCGCGTTGTACGAAATCGCGTTGTAAAAACTCGCGTTATAGGAGAGTCTACTGTAGTTTATATATATAGTTTGCATATATATACAAGTATATACTTTTATACAAATGTCCTAACAAAAATACCACGAGTTTTAACATACCCCCACCTTTATTTGTGCGAAAGCATAAAGAAACAAGAAAATATGATCTCTCCTTTGTCATTGACTCAAATCATCAGGGGCAAACCTTACTGGCTTGTGGGTTTCACGTACGGATCTTGTTTTAACCGTAGACCAGCAGGTTTTTAAAAAATCTCTAGAAGCCTTTTTCGGGAGTTTCTTCAGAAGAAATCTCGAGGGTAAACGGTCTCTTTCCTGGTGGTAACCATTCGCCTGTTGACATTTAAACTCTGGCAATCCTTCCCCGTTCTTCCCCAAGAGAAGTTTTATTACTTATCCAACAGGCCAGGAAATTCTTTTACTATTATCCTGTCCAATAAGCACGCTATACCCATCCTTTATGCACCGCTCTTTTTTTTACTTTCGGCACGTTGTATCAGTACACTCAAATATTCCTTACGGAATCTCTGTCTGAGTTCCTCATTTAGCTTGCTCAAAATTTTGTATTTTATGATGAAAGAATTTACTTTTATTTTTCCAGCTGCAGACACTCATTATTTTCATTAGTCGGCAAAAACATTTGAAGTGTCATGGAAAGAGGTCTTGGTCATCTTATGATATATGTGAAAAAGCTGGATTGTTGACAAACTCTCTACCTCACATAAAGAAGTTTCAAGCTGTACATAATTCAATTTAATAAACCCGAGCATACGCACCAATAAATTTCTAACAACCCTTACCAACCTCTCCCATAAACCTCCCCACCAAGATGCCGAAGGAGACAAAAATCCAATGGATTCTTTTAACACTGATTCCCTTTCACCCCCCCCCATCTAAGCGTTTGATTGATTTGTTTGTTCTGGTAAAATTAGTCCCGTTATCATTTTTTTTTTCTGGAAGACCACGCTAACAAATGAATATTTTTAGAGCTAACAAAAATTCTCATAATTTCTAGATCGACAGTTCTGCAAACAGCGCAAGTGTACAAGGCCACTCAAACCTTACCGCCACCTTTAAGATGTAGGGGTCCCAACAAGTCCATATCTGTCACCTCGAAGGTTTTGCCTAACTCTATTCTATTAGCTGGCGCCAGGAGTCTAAACAGGCTTCTGACTACCTCCTATATATTGCACACTTCATAATTATTTGCTCAATTATTCTGCAGCCTCCAATTATTAAGAATTTCTATCTCAATTGGGAAAAGATAAATTAGGCTCCTACATTTCATTGGTGTTTTTCACGAACAATCGTTTAAACGCTTCTTGTCCATAGAGCAGTTTCGTCTCAACGCACCACAAAACTTCGACGGATTAGAAGGTCTTGAATCCATTTTTGGAGCCTGGTTTATTGGAAAAGTCTCTTGTTGAGCCAATTTCAACAACTTCCTTTCGGCTCTTTCTATCTCTATTACCTTTAAAATTTCTCCTTTCAGTCGGTATTCTTTTCGAATTGTCCAGATATATTAAAACCCAAGCCATGATACTAATGTTCCGACTTTACTTGAATCTTCTATTTAAGAAACACTGATTTGTTTCTACAATGAGAGTGGTTTGAGCCTGTGAGGTCTTTCTTTTTTCTTTGGTGACCTCTTTCTCGCCAATAGTCGGCTCAGAGCTAGGCCAACTCTCCTTTGTCTCCCTGAGCCATTTAGGACTTTTTCACCAATTTGTAGAGGTAAAATTTCATTATAAAACACCTCGAGAAGACAAATCCTCTGGATTTATATTTTCATTCACAAACCTCCAGTTCTCATTATCTATTGTGTCTCGTATTTCCTGTACTCGGTTTCTTACAAGCATATTCCACTTATTATTCCTTTTTAGCCAAGCCAAAATTTTTTAGGAATCGGTCCATAAAGCAACAGGGCAAATATTCGCTAAGACAGTTGAAATAGACTTTGCAAGTTGAGCTTCTAAAACGCAGACCAAAAGTTCTAACTGAAAAATGGTTATACTCCCGGTCGGTGAAAGCCTAGACTTGACCCATAGCAGAGTTAAATGTATTCCTGCCTGCATTTTTCTTCTTCTATATGTCACTGCTGCCTAAGCTGATTTATTGGCGCGCATCATAGAAGATGTTTTTCTCCTCTTATTAGTTTTATCAAACCAGAAATTTCTGGAAATTTTGATTTCACTTTATAGGTCAATTTGGAAGTAGCACGTTTTAAACTCCCGATCTATATCTTCGGGCAATTGAGAATCCTATCCAATTTTCATCTTCCAGGACCACTGTAATAATATTTTAGGAGAGAAGGGATCAAAAACTTGTTG
Source organism: Cordylochernes scorpioides (assembly GCA_030710605.1). Taxonomy (NCBI): domain Eukaryota; kingdom Metazoa; phylum Arthropoda; class Arachnida; order Pseudoscorpiones; family Chernetidae; genus Cordylochernes; species Cordylochernes scorpioides. The sequence goes on along the minus strand of CP092881.1, from coordinate 39,681,500 downwards.
AATTTTAGAAAGGAAAATCCTTTTGGTCAAACTTCGGGGGAGATCCCCTTATCCATAGAAATACCATAAGTAAGTACATCTTCCACCCTGTCTCACACAAGTCCCAACATCTTGGTAGTAGTTCCTTTTTCCTCCTTTGAAAGACTCCCAGGTATATTAAACTCCCACTCACTCAAGTCCAATTTTGCCATCTCCATGATATTACCAGCCATACTTTGGAATTGATGGATCTTCTCTTGAGAGAAGGAGGTTACCAAATTATCCATATGAAAGGATCTCGCCATAGTCTTTGCAATTTCGGCTGCCGGACCTTGTATGGAATTCAAAGAATGGCCAATAACTGCACCCAATATGAATGGACTTACAGTTAAACCCAAATACCACACGTTTATGCCGATAGACTGTCAACTTCTCAGGGTAAATTTGATCCTCCTCCCCCATCAAAGGAAGTGAAGAAAGTCTTGGTCTTGAGACTGCACACCAATCATTTGAAAAGCCTTTCTAATGTCCGCTATAACACCACTACTTTATTTTTATTTGAATTTAATTAAGATTTCTGATATATGTTTTCCAAAATTTTGATTAATATTTCTAGGTAGTCATTTAAAGAGACCACACATTATAGGACTTGTAGGAGGCATCGAAAACAGAACGGAGAGGCGTAGTTTTACTTTGCGACTTAAAACTGCTTTATGCGGGAAATAATGGCCTTTTCTTTGAGACCCGTCCTCCATTATCCTTTCAATTAGGTTTTCTCTCCCCCATTCTTGTAGAATGTTAGAATAATCTTTTAAATATCCCTCTTTTCTTAACTACTCTGTCTCTCCATTAGTGCAAGTTTATAATCTCCGAGTAATTTCTAAATTCGAGGGTATATTCTCCCTTTCACATTTCCACGGTAGTGCTACTGAGTATTGATGATCCTCATCCCTTCTTATGTTTTCTATACAATGTTTATTCAATTCAATTTCCCTTTGTTTTTTCTTTATATAACTTCGGTGAGATCTTTGATTCCAAAGACATCAATTCCCAAAGATCTCACAGGTTGTCCCTTGCAACCAACATGTCAACACAACTTACCATCCTTACAAACTACCGGAGATTGACCCATCAGCGTCCAATCCAGTTATTTCCACGGAATTAAGGTAATTTTCCCATCCCTGTTAGCAACTGTCCAAAGTAGTTGCTGCTTATCAAAATAAATATTTCATCATTTCTAAAGTTTTTTTTTTTACTTCAAATTTATTAACCAGCGTCCTCTTGGAGGTGACAATACTTTGGCACAAATCTTTATTTGATCGAGAGTGATAATGTCTATAATATTGCTTTTAACGAGATTTTCAAGTTTCAGAATATACTTCCCATGCCTCTTCCATATTTATTTCCCCAAAAAGAGATTTTTTCAAACAAATTTCTCCTATCTTGTCAAATCCCAGTTCTCCGATAAGCGATATCCATATATAAGAATAATGACTTCCAGTGTCAAATAGCACTTGGAGTTCTTCACTATCCTTAGTTCCTTTCAATTGCACCACATTAGCGCACATTTGCGTAGACATATTTACATTTTCTTCATTGATGTCTTCCGATTTTCCCTTTTAAAACATTTCTTTCTATTTGCTTTGAGGGAATTATATTATAAAGGCTATCAAGATGACCCTTTCCGGAATTTTTACATTTTATATTCGATCTACACTTTCTTTTCATATAATATCCCTTTAAACATTTAAAACATATTCTAGCCTCCTTTATTTTTTTATCCCTTACCTTAGGTGAAAAATGCGAAACAGCAAAACATCGGGTGTTTATCTCTCTTGCAGAATATAAATTCTCTCTTTAAGGAATTCCAAATAAACTAGAGATATTAGGTGGTCTCGTCAGAGGAGCCTTTGGTTAAGCATTTGTGGCTTTATTTGATCTATCGGTCTCAAAACTATTTTTGACAAATGTCAGTTTCGCAGCACCCTTTACCTCGTCGCGAATAAAATCCATTAGGGCCTGCAGCCTTTCACTGGCATCAATCCCAACTCCACTCTCAAATCCTTCTTCCCTTTTCCCGTATTCTAAAGCTCGATTCCTCTACCTCATCTGTATAATGTCCAAGGGCAGACTGGACTCCACCAATGGGTATAAAAACATGCCTGCCATTTCCGTATTAATACCAAGGGATTCTAAATTCCCCAGGTGGACAGTTAGGTCATCATATATTTTTTCAAGAGGTGTTTTCTCTTGCCATGCATTGGAAATGACCAGTTTTTAAAATCAGTTTTCTTATATAGAGATCGGGGTAAAAAGGTTCTTCTAATAAGGTCTCCGAATCTATCTTTTAATGCTTTGACAACCTTAGGGTAATTATCCCCAGTAATAGGGTAACTGGACACAAAACGGTTAGCTCTTGACCTCTCGACAACTGTTTGCAGCAAATATTGGAACTTGTCTACATTATCAAGAGCATCATCGTCATTTATTTTTCTAAATTGCCCCCACCATATGAACCAATTCTCCAGGTTGCCATTAAATTGGGTGACGTATCCTTGTCTCAATCCGATTGTTAACAAATATATAACTAGATAAATACACAATGATGTTTGATCAAAATATTCTCTTTAGTTTATATAAAATCTATAAAGCTGCAGTGTGTAACCGTTAGGAGGTGATTAATGGATTCGCCGAATGTCGTGGTCTATTTGGGTGAGGAAAGCGAAGACTAGAACGCGGCTGATACCACACTCGCCTTTCCAGTGATACGCTAACCTTGACGTATGCCCGGTGGATTCTGTGGCCACTGGACATGCGTCGGACCTGGAGGCTGTGGTTGGGTTCTCAGTGTTGCCTGGAGTACAGGAACTCCATCTATGTTTCCTTTCTGTGGTGAATATGTATAAGACCGGTGGTCTTAATAAAGCTGTATGTTTATGTGTGGTTGCCATTAAATTTTGGTAGCTCCAATTTTGGCAAACTAATAATTCTTTTAGATTCAGTATTTATAACAGACTCCACCAATGAGCCCTTGAATTTATCCCCCGAGACTTCAGGGTCATATAATTATTTTCTATGTCAAACATACCTTGTGTAAACATAGTTTTCACAACCCTCAAATTCTTAAATTTTTACCTCCGTTACGGCTTCATCCCCCAGAAGGAGCCCCCGATACCTTAAATCAAGTTATCTCAATCCCCTAGAGAGATCACAGATTCTTTTTTATATCTAACTTTATTTTTCTACGTAGAAATTTGGTTTTTATATTTAAATCCAAAATTCGGTAGATAAACGAATAAAAATCGTAATTTTGAGTGTTTTAGCCCATGTTATTGTCCCAATCCCCTGCATTATTTAAAATATTTTAAGTATATAGAGCCTTTATTGATTATACTATTTTAGATCAATATACGTATTTTCCCCATTAGACCGCTAAATAATTGTATTTATTTCCTTCCTCGACTGACTAACCAATGCAGCCCACTCAGAGATTCCAAAAAATGAAAAAAAAAAAAAATATATATATAAAAAAAATTAAACCTAAATTTTTGGCACACTTGTTCAAAAACGAAAGTTACAATTATAATAATGACACATTAGCGCACCATCTGTTATGAAAATTCGAAACTATTATAGACGCGTATGATTCTTTTAAAAATAAAACAATTTATACTGCCCTTTCTGCAATGGAAAAATTAATGGGAGGGTCTGGCTCATCAGTGGTGAACCCTCCGAGCGGTTTCGCCAGTTTAATCTACCATACCGCTGTTATATTGCATTTTTCGATCATTCTTTTATAGTGATACTGATGCTAGGTTCTTGGAATGGGTATTTTAGATGAAATATGGACATAATCTTTGAGGACAGCAGAAATACATACAATTATATGTCATAATTTGTATATAATTGTATGCACCCCCGACCCACTATGCATGTACAATGTATGATTTTCAAAGATTTAATAAAGAATAAGGTAACTGGAGGAAAGAAAGTAGCAACAAGACATAGGAAGCAGGCTAAAAGCGGGCACAAGTATAAATAACTTGTACAGTCAATACTTCCTGGCAAGCCCGGACGTATCTGGTATCCGCAGAAGTTATATTAGTAGAGAGACGCCCAATATTTCCGGACAGGACCGGACGTATTTGATAACCGCGGAAGTAATAAGAGTCGAGCACACCCAATACTTCCTGACAAGATCGGCGGTATCTTCCACCAAAGAAAGCCGCAGAACCAATTAGAAAGTCTCCCCTAAATAGGTCAACCAATAGAAAAACGGGCACGTTCCATCCTTCGACCAATGGGAAGGAAGACAACTCGTGGTGTTAAATCGAAAAGCAAGAATAGTCAGTAGTGACTTCGCTCCCACCGAGTTCGGATCAGTTGCTCCTTCGCTTCCAACAAGGTAACATCTACTCTCTAGACCTCTCTCCCTCCGCTCATCCCATAGCTAAGTACAATCACCGCCATGTGATCAGATAATTAACAATCAAAATCGCTCCGCTCTTCTCAAGCTTTCTTTCCTCCAACCCAGTTGCCTTTTATTTTCAAACCCCATCACGTGTCCTGATTATTCCTAACTGTATGCTTCAACTTCCACTCAAACGACTGCGTTTCAACCAATCCTCACCATTCAAATCGAACAACAAGAAATTTCGCAACGATATTGTCACAGAACGGTTAAGTCGACCGGATTCTACAACAGTGTAATACATCAAATATTGCAGTGTAATAACTTTGGATATATTACATAGAGTCGACAGGATAAAGAGATGGAATTTAATCAGGATCCCATAGGCGTAAAAACGGACAACCCTACGAAAGAAAGAGGAGAAGACGGCAGCCAATTGAGAGAGAACGAACAGGCAGGAGAAAGGCAGGAAATGACCGGCCGCGAGACAACTGCGCCCCTAGCGGACTTCGTCACCCAACTGTCGGCCCTCTTGACCCGAACAAAGATTTTGATGGAGCTGAGGCGACAATCGCGCTTTTCGATGGAACATATAGCGCGACACAGTTTTTCCAAGCGTTCGACCAAAAAATGGAAGACGCATCCATGGGAGAACAAGAAAAATTACTCCGCCTACCAAACTACCTGGTGCGACAACCCCTGGAGCTCTTCAGGAAACTTCGGCTGGCCGACCGGAGCTATTTCCAGGTGAGGCAAATCCTCCTAGATCTCTATCCTGAGTCAAGCGAAGCATCCTTTGCGAAATATTTCGCCATGAAGCTTACTGGGCAAGCCAACCTAGAGACCTACTACCGGGAGAAAACCGCCATGGGATTGCAACTAGGACTTCCACAGGAGGTGATTCTCGAGACGCTGACAGAAGGACTGCCATTCAACGACCAGCGCCTAGTCCGCGTAGTGCCTCCCGAGAACCTAGGAGAGTGGTTCCGACTGGTACAGCGGATCCACGGACCCAGTGTACCGACAACGCGACCCAGAGAAGATCAACCACCCACAATGTCAGGTCCGTATCACAACACACCCCGACGCCCAGGTGCATGGAATGCACCTCTTCCGCCGTCCAACTGCAAGTTCTGCGGCGCGAGGCACTGGCACAGCGAATGCCGACATCGACCAGTCCCGGCGACCCACGAAAAGGTTCGGACAGTGCAAACGGTCCCAAAATCACCAGTCCCGATTCCACAACAACCAAGTCAAGCCAGAGACACCCCAACCGAGCAGCCCTTTCGAGACTGAGGTAGGATCCCTAAACCAACTGACTATCAAACTTTTTCTAGACCCTAATATACCATGCCCCTTTTTAATTGATACAGGCGCCAGCCTGAATATAGTGCCATATAATCTTTATCATATGTTAAAAACCCATCTGCCTAATTTAACCCTTGAGGGACATTCACTGAACCTCCAAACCCTAAACGGTTTTGCAAAAACCATGGGTAAACTGTCTATCCCACTGACAATAGGGCAAATATCCCGAAGAGAGAATTTCCATGTAGTGAATGCACCGTTACCATTTGGAATTCTTAGTATCAATAGCCTCCATAAATTCAGATTAACCATAGATTTTAATAAATGCACTATATTCCAGCTGGGCGCCCCATTGTCTACCCCATCCTACCATTTTAACAAGGTACCAAATGTATGCACGTACTGGCAGTGTCAGGCGATGTCACAAAGACCTCACCATACAACCAAATCTTCCGCCTATGACAACCATTGCGTGCATTCATTGAAAAACACCCCCTTACCTACATGCCCTTTCTTCACTAAGGCCAATTGCCCTTTTTACATGCCCTCAAATAACCAAGCCACAACGACTTCAACTTGTAAACATGCCCAAAACGCACCCACACAGCGGGACAACTCGCATACCAAGCACATAGGTGATCACACACCGTCGCACAACTACCACATGACCAACCCACACAACGAAATCGACACTCACACTAATACACAACAAAATCCTTTGCCACATGCATGCTACAACACAACATCTAACACTCACTATACACCGCAGTTCACAACACTTCTACAAAGATACACTCACATTTTCACCCAGAACAAATTCAACGTACCATGCTTACGGATTCCACCAGTAAAAATACCCACGAATTCCGATAAAATAATTACCATACGTCCATATCGTGTTCCGATATGTGACCAACAAGAAATCCGTCATCAAGTCCAACAAATGCTGGAGAACGGCATCATAGAGCAATCTTTTTCACCTTTCTCGAGCCCTGTCACCCTCGTCACTAAGCGCGACAAGACCAAACGGTTTTGTATCGATTACAGAAAGGTGAACGAGCTAATCAGCTCTGATGTCCATCCCCTCCCGAGAATCGAGGATATCCTAGACCGCCTCGCACAGGCCAAATATTTCTCCACGGCAGACATATCCTCCGCGTATTGGCAAGTCCCGATACACCCCGATTCTCGACCACTGTTAGCATTTGCCACCCTCGAAGGGTTATACCAACCCACTCGACTACCTTTCGGATTAAAAACCAGCCCTCAGATTTACGAAAGAGCCATAAGTCAGGTCCTACAGAGACACGGACTTGACTGTGTGGCACATTACTTTGATGATTTCATCATCTACTCCAACACATTGGAGGAGCATCAAAACCACCTGCGACAATTTTTCGCCTTTTGCGAAGCGGAGAAGCTACAACTTAACTTCGTGAAATGCGAATTTTTTAAGCAGTCCATAGATTTTCTAGGTTACACCATTACAGCTGGTACAATTACACCACTCACACGCAACACCGACATTATCCACGCCATCAAACAGCCACACAACCGAAAAACACTACAATCCTTTTTAGGCGCTGTGAACGTCTATAACAAATTCATTCCGGAATACGCTCGCTTGCGAGCACCACTCAATAACCTCCTCAAAAAGGATGTCGTGTGGAACTGGAATGAAGTTTGTCAAAAGGCGTTCATTGACCTGAAAGGAAACCTCACACAACACCCCATCTTACACCTTTACAAAGAAGGTCTGCCATGCCAAGTGTATTGCGATGCATCCACCCTCGGTATAGCAGGCATTCTCAAACAAGTTCACCCTGACGGGAACGTATATCCAGTTCAATATTTCAGCCGAACATTGCGCCCACACGAGAAAAACTACTCCATCTCTGAACTTGAGTGCTTAGCAATCGTTGAGAGTGTGGAGAAGTTTCGCATCTATCTTATGGGCAGAAAATTCACTATATTTTCTGACCATCACGCATTACAGTGGTTGAAAACCATCAAAAACCCGTCCGGCAGACTGTTTCGATGGAGTTTACGACTATCGAGTTACGAATATGAGGTCCGCTACATAAAGGGAAAACTACAATATGAAGCAGATCTCTTATCCCGTAACCCGTTTTGTGGATTCTTGGACACCACCCTTATCAAGACACACCAACCTCCTCCATCGAAAGAGTCTAGTTTAACCATTGATCATAATGGATTACATACAGTTTCCCGAAAAGGTGTAACCAAGATTATAATTCCAAAACCACTCATACAACAACTCTTACAAACAGTACACACACAATACAATCACCCCGGTATTTCACAAATGTCACGAATCATCTCCACACAATATTACTGGCAAGGTATGTCAAAAGATATTAAACAAAAGGTTAAGACCTGCCCCACCTGCCAGTTAACAAAACGGCCATTGGGACCCACTTACGGGGAATTAAGTCAACCTCCGGAAGCCAAAGAACCCTTTGACCTATTATCCCTTGACACCATAGCAGGATTTGCCAAATATGGCAACACCAAAATATACCTCCATGTGGTAGTCGATCATTTTTCGCGCTACGCGTGGACTTTTCCATCTAAATCCACCAGCACCATCACCTACCAACAGGTACTTAAGCGAGTATTACAGGATGGCTCTCCAAAACGCCTTCTTACGGATAGAGCCCCTGCTTTCACTTCGCCAAAATTTCGTAGTTTCCTCCTTAATAGAAATATTCACCCATTACTCACAACCAGCAACAATCCACAGGCCAACGGTCTATGTGAACGCCTGAACGCCACCCTCACGGGAAAACTTAGGCTATTGCATCTAGAAAATCCTAAGATCGCATGGACCAAGTTGGTCAAAAGAGTTACAATTATATATAACAAAACCCCACACTCTACCACAGGTTTTCCACCCATCTACTTAATGTTTGGTATCCTACCCCCCGAACTCTCTGACCATAGCACACCTTACCCAGATATCGACAAAGCTAGAAAAATTGCACACACACGCACACAAAACAAGCATTTACAAGACAAAAACATTTATGATCAACGACACAAACAACCACATTTTGAAGTAGGTGATCTAGTTGTTAGTAAAATTATATCACCACCCAAATACAGGGAAACTTGCGCCATATTTCACAGGACCTCACACAATATTAGAAATTATTTCACCAAATGTGGTCCACATAGATCGACCAAATCAACCACTTCAAAGAGACACTGACACAATCCACGTCAACAAACTTAAGCTGTATACAGAAAAAATCCGTTATATATCACCACCCGCCGTTAGCACATATCACATAAAGCACAACCCCAATTACACGTTCCCTTTCAATTATTCCCAACAGAGTCCCAACAGTTTCGAACGATAAAAAGAGCATTAACAGAAGGATCGATTTACCACAGCAGTACCTTCATATATCCCATAGCTAAATTAGTTGTATAAATTCATGGTCGGTTTTTTGTCTTATTGTAAATTCCAAATCTTATTTTAGTCCTTTTTTATGTAATCTTAGCGCATCTCAAATTTCATAGTTTTAAATTCGTTTTTTAAAAATTTTTATTATATTATTTTATTTTAAAGTTTTCGGCACATTTGCATGTATCGGTGTATACGATATATTTATTACGATTTGTTTATTTCCGGTAAGATCAGTTCTACGCCTATATTTAGTTTAGATTTTGTATTATTTTATGTATATTTGCGATGTCGGCCTGATGATAGGCTAACGCCTGAAAGCTCGCCAAATTTAAGAATAAAGAAACTTTTTGCAAACAATCCTTTCATTCATTAAATTATTTATTGCAATTATTCAGGTTTTTTATAGTGATTAATCTAAATGGAACTGTCTCAGATGGATCTAGACAGGTATAAAAACATTATATTTCGCAAATCCCTTCAGCTTGCAAGATGGCGTAAGAATTTGGAATTTAACCTCCGTTGCAAGCAAGTGAGTTTTATACCTCCTTCCTTGCGGATTAAGGATCCTGTGAATAATCATTTTTCCCAGGGAAAGATTATAGAATACAGACAGAGTCTCTTACGAATGAGAATCAAGGGATGCCATTCCTCCATCAGGTTCTTTGGAAAAACCATCAAACAGTTAATAGCCTTGGTCATAGATAAAATCCCCATTCATGAATTAACAGATCTCATCATTAGAACCACCAGGGCAGTAAGGGAACAAGATAATTCTATTCACATGAAACATGAAAAGAAACTCCAGCACTGGTCCAAAAAGTATGGCTTTCCATACAAAAATCACTCTAATCCAATTGTTAATCTAACGGAAACCAAGCTTTCTGAAATAGAAATGGATGTTCTTATGAAAGGACTCAAGTTTAGGATGCCTAATCGAACAGACAATTACCTTACCATAGGAGCTGTAGAGACAGCTATATCATTCTTCAACAATACTGAAAAGAATGAGATCAGGAACTTGGTTGCCAGTAGACTATCTAGCAGAGAGAACAAATTAGATGTCAAACCCAATAGAGAGGAAATGACCGCCATTAAACAACTTAAAAATAATGCTGATCTTGTGATTACAAAATCAGACAAAGGAGCCAACACGGTTATCATGAGCAGACTTGACTATGCGAAAAAAATCCACAATATTTTAGATGATGTAAGTGTCTTCAGACAGATCGACCAAACCACTAATTCGAAAACAGTAGCCCTGTTTAAGCGGAAACTGGCATCCTTAAAGAAAGAAAAACTAATAACCGACGCCCAATTCAAAGAATTCACATCTTCCACCAACCGAATCCCTTACATCTATGGGTTACCGAAGCTACATAAGGAGGATATCCCTCTGAGACCAATAATAGCGTACCATCTATCGCCAGCTATGCCATTATCAAGGTTCTTAACTTCATTCCTGTCTCCAGTGATACGCTCTTACAATTCCTTTTCCATCAGTAACATTCCTGATTTCATCATTAAATTACGGAATTCCAAACCAAATCCGGGATGTATCATGGGCTCCTTTGATGTTGTATCCTTGTTCCTTAGCCTACCGCACAATCTAATTATGGAAAACCTGAAAGAAATACTGGCCCAAAATTCTACTGATTCCATTGAAAACAATAGGGTCGTCACTTTATTCCAGCTCTGCCTTTCATTGAATAATTTCAAGTTTGAAGATCTAATCTACCAACAGATTTGTGGTTCCCCTATGGGGAGCCCACTTTCATTGATAGCGGCTGAAATTGTCATGTTGAAAATAGACAAGTGGATCACTACCTTCAAACACCTTGGCATAAAAAGATGGCACCGCTATATTGATGACATTTTTTGCGAGTTTGAAGAGGACAAAGGAAACCTAATTTTAAACACTCTGAACAGTTACAACCCCCAGATAAAATTTACTATGGAGACAGAGACAGAGGCCGCCTTGCCTTATTTGGACATACTCATCCTCAGAACCGAACACAAATACCATTCGACCGTTTATTATAAGAAAGGAATAGAGCCGTCATACCTCAATTTCAACTCATTTGGCCCGATAGGTCACAAGATTTCCATAGTCAAAACATTGACAAAAAGAATTATCACGCATTGCTCCCTTCCAGGCTTCAGAAAGATTGAAAAGAGCAACATCATCCGAAACCTCCAGAGATATGGATTCCCAGCCTCATTTGTGATGAAACACACTTATAAAGGGTTCCTTCCCCGAAACCGGCAGGTATATCGATCCAATTGCTACTTGCAGTATTCCCCTACTAATCAAAGGCTAGCAGATGTTTTGAGGAAATTTGGGATTAAGCCTGTTTTTGTAGGCTCTCGATCCATCGGCCAATTAGTCAGACATCCAATCACGAAATCTCAGGTTAAGACAGAACCGAGTGACCAGCATAATGCGGTTTATTCATTATCTTGCCAACAATGTACCGCTTCTTACGTGGGGGAAACCGGCCGAACTGTCGGTACCAGAGTTAAGGAGCATATCAGAAACGTAAGGAACCGAGATAGCAGATCTTTTATATATCAACATGAGGATTCTACAGGCCACCATTTCAACCTACAGGAGGTCAAGTGTTACTTCCGAAACATATTCTCCAAACATAATAGACTTATACTAGAATCCTTGGTTTCGAACGATAAAAAGAGCATTAACAGAAGGATCGATTTACCACAGCAGTACCTTCATATATCCCATAGCTAAATTAGTTGTATAAATTCATGGTCGGTTTTTTGTCTTATTGTAAATTCCAAATCTTATTTTAGTCCTTTTTTATGTAATCTTAGCGCATCTCAAATTTCATAGTTTTAAATTCGTTTTTTAAAAATTTTTATTATATTATTTTATTTTAAAGTTTTCGGCACATTTGCATGTATCGGTGTATACGATATATTTATTACGATTTGTTTATTTCCGGTAAGATCAGTTCTACGCCTATATTTAGTTTAGATTTTGTATTATTTTATGTATATTTGCGATGTCGGCCTGATGATAGGCTAACGCCTGAAAGCTCGCCAAATTTAAGAATAAAGAAACTTTTTGCAAACAATCCTTTCATTCATTAAATTATTTATTGCAATTATTCAGGTTTTTTATAGAGTCATTAAGGTTCAAACCCACCAGCAGCGAACCTTTCAGGCATTTAGACCCTGCCATTTTTGCAACAAGGCGATTTGCATCACTCTTCCCCGATGTTAAAAACTGCAAACCTGACAACCAGTTCAATCATATCACACCACTCCCTAAAGATATCAAACAGTGCGAAATTGAACGACCAACAATATATAAGATTCGAACAAATATTTCAGAGTCCCCATTTACAAAAATATGGAAGAACATGGGGCAATACCCTATCTTTCATCTGATTTTCATCCTTTGTTTGTTAGTTCTAACATACAAATGTATCCCAATTTTATTCATTAATTATTTGTTTATCTATACCATGCCCGCTCATAAAATTTTCGAACTACAAGAGGCAGTTTTTAATTTTGGACAAGCATTTATAAAACTTCTCATAATTTTAGGAAACATTTTTGCAGAAAATCTAAATAAACTCCGAAGAGATAGAAGTAACTGAAAGATGACCAACCAATGTCGGAGAAATCACACTCCAGTAACAAGATCCGAGTCGCACCCAAAAAACAAATAAGCGGAAGGAAGTGAGAATTTTGAGACCCCGCTCCCCCGCACGCCTCATTTCCGGATTCAATTACTTCGGACCCCTCTTCTGGCCAACACGTAAAATTAGGTCGCCGCTTTTCCCCTCCACAGACTCCTCCCTACCGCCAGTCTTGGATCCCAATTCGAACTACATATCGATTTTTTACAATCCAATTCCACACCCACAAGACGACACACATCTAAATGAGTTCCCATCCCTATTATAACAAATCAATTACTTTACAGACTTCTAACATTTTTCACAACACACACAAAGACAAAAAATTTATAGGGCATAATTGAGCAATTAAAAAATTTATAGGGCATAATTGAGCAATTAAAAAATTTATAGGGCATAATTGAGCAATTAAAACATTTAGATCAGGGCATGTAGATACAAAAGGGTTAAAAACAATACACCTTATTGTTCATATTAATCATTTTCATCATTTTCTCTCAATTAAAATTTAAATATATAATCAATTTATCAATTTATTCAACTTATTATCACTTTTAATCATTAATTATCATTTTTTTTTACCAATTAGTTTATATTATCATAATTTCAAATCAACGAGAACTCATTGGTTTTCTTTTAAAATTGGATATTATATTTTATTTTGATTTACAAAAACATTCTTTTTTTTCCTATTTCTTTTTTTCCACCATGCAACAAAACATTTATTTTTTTTTCCACCATGCAACAAAACATTTTTTTTCCCACCATGCAACCAAGCATTCACTTTGATTTCTTCCAACTTTTTATTTTTATTTTTATTTTTTGATTTCTCAAAAGACCTAATAAAAATCCCTCGATTTCCATTCCCAATTTCGAGCAAGAATATGGTTAGGCATTTTTCCTTTTTTTTTCACCATGCATCAAGCATTCACTTTGATTTCTTCCAACTTTTTATTTTTATTTTTATTTTTTGATTTCTCAAAAGACCTAATAAAAATCCCTCGTTTTCCATTCCCAATTTCGAGTAAAATATAATTAGGCATTTCTTTTTACCATGCAACAAGCACTTTTCTTTTTTCACCATGCAACAAAGCATTTTTTTTCCTCACCATGCAACCAAGCATTTACTTTGATTTCGTCCAACTTTTTATTTTTATATTATTTTTGATTTCTCAAAAGCCCTAATAGAACTCCCTCGATTTTTTTCCAATTTCGAGTATAAATTAGTTAGGCGCATTTTCTTTTCTTTTTAATCCACTATGTACCATAGCATTCATTTTGATTTCTTACAATTAAAAAATTTTTTGATTTCTATTAATTATACTCAACCTATATCATCAACACCATTCTATTTTACTTCTTATATCGCCACCAATGCTTGTATAATAGACTCTCAATACCCACAACTAATTTTCCCACAAAATTATTTTTTACTTTACAGAATTCTCTCAGGCTAACCCCTTCTTGAATTCTTCACATGTAGGGGGCGCATCTGTCATAATTTGTATATAATTGTATGCACCCCCGACCCACTATGCATGTACAATGTATGATTTTCAAAGATTTAATAAAGAATAAGGTAACTGGAGGAAAGAAAGTAGCAACAAGACATAGGAAGCAGGCTAAAAGCGGGCACAAGTATAAATAACTTGTACAGTCAATACTTCCTGGCAAGCCCGGACGTATCTGGTATCCGCAGAAGTTATATTAGTAGAGAGACGCCCAATATTTCCGGACAGGACCGGACGTATTTGATAACCGCGGAAGTAATAAGAGTCGAGCACACCCAATACTTCCTGACAAGATCGGCGGTATCTTCCACCAAAGAAAGCCGCAGAACCAATTAGAAAGTCTCCCCTAAATAGGTCAACCAATAGAAAAACGGGCACGTTCCATCCTTCGACCAATGGGAAGGAAGACAACTCGTGGTGTTAAATCGAAAAGCAAGAATAGTCAGTAGTGACTTCGCTCCCACCGAGTTCGGATCAGTTGCTCCTTCGCTTCCAACAAGGTAACATCTACTCTCTAGACCTCTCTCCCTCCGCTCATCCCATAACTAAGTACAATCACCGCCATGTGATCAGATAATTAACAATCAAAATCGCTCCGCTCTTCTCAAGCTTTCTTTCCTCCAACCCAGTTGCCTTTTATTTTCAAACCCCATCACGTGTCCTGATTATTCCTAACTGTATGCTTCAACTTCCACTCAAACGACTGCGTTTCAACCAATCCTCACCATTCAAATCGAACAACAAGAAATTTCGCAACGATATTGTCACATATATATATATATGGTAGGATCAAAATTTCCCGAACTTTTTAAAAAAATAATTATTTATTCATAGTATAGTAATTTAAACATCAAATTTTTCAAAATAGGAGCCTTGTTTATCTACACATTTTTTCCAGCGTGAAAAAAGCTGTTGAAATGCTAGTTCAAAGTCAATTTTCCTAAGCTTGTTTAGCTCCACCGTCGCATTTTCAATTACTTCTGATGACGATGAAAAGTGCCTCTCTTTTAACGTCATTTTGAGTTTTGGAAAGAAGAATAAATCACATTGGGCGATATCAGGAGAGAAAGGAGAATCCGGCAAGACAGATACAGAATGTTTGGCTAAATAGTCTTGGACAATAATGGCTCTATGACCAGGGGCATTATCATGTAGCAATTTCCACTGTTTTGATTTAAAGAGTTGGTTTCTTTTTCTTCCTATCGCATCACGAAGGCGCAAAAGTATTTCTTTGTATGCCTGTTTATTAATAGTAACCCCCTCTTTAATAAATTCATAATAGACAAGTCCTTTATAATAGAAAAACACTACAAGAATTACTTTTCCTTTGGACTTGTCGAGACGAACTTTCTTCTTCCTAAGAGAACTTGGTGTGTGCCATTCGAGTGATTATTTTTTTTTGGTTTGTGGATCAAAAAGAAAGCACCATGTTTCATTACCAGTTATTATTGTTTTTTAAAAATCAGAATCATTATTTGCAGTTTCAATAAAATCTTTGCAAATTGATAATCTGGCTTCTCTTTGTTGATCTGTTGAATTTCGTGGGTCAAAATAACCGCAAAGTGTTTTCATGTTTAAATGTTCACCAATAATTTTTTGGCAACTACCATACGAAATTCCAAGTATTTCTTTTATAGTACTAATAGTAATTTTTCATCAGCAACAATTAAATCACGTACCTGTCCAATATTGCGATTTGTTGCTGACGTCAATGGCCGACCTGACCTTGAATCATCTGCGATGTTCTTACGGACATCTTTAAAACGTCTTCTTCTTTCTTATCTCCACTCAATCATATTAGGGCATCAAGTTGTGACCCTTGTGGTGTCTGTTTGACAACCATCATAATTGGGTGAAGTAGAATGCATCTGCCTTTGTCATTAAGACTGGGAGCACTACTCAGTGGCAAGCCGACTTAGCTCCAAAAGAAATGGCCGCCTCTGACATGAGGAACAGACGCCATGTGCAGCCGCTCCTAACAAGGAGTACAAACGCTGCTCATCCTGTATCCCTGGATCAGAAGCCCTTACAGGGTACTATCAGCCGGGCCAGCTGAGCCCAGGTTTTTTAGTGAGCTTGTTACTGCTCCCCTCCCCTTTTTTTCATCCAGGCTTGGGACCGGCAAAGGCATTTATACCAGAAATAAACTTGCGTTCGTAACAATTTTTCGTCTTCATAAGCTTCTTTCATTAATGCTAATGTCTCTGTGAAATACTTTTTTAATTTTACGCAAAATTTAATATTTGCCCTTTGCTCAAATGATGACATTGCAGAAACTGACGCGAGCTGTATACTTGCAACAAAAATATGCCTAAAATGAAAACTACGCATGCGGATTTTCTGGCGTTGCTAAATTAAATTATAGTTTAGACTTTGTTCTTTACAGTAAAATCGATTTGACATTTTTCAAAAGTTATTTTATATTTTATTTTTTAAAAGTTCGGGAACCTTTTGATCCTACCTTATATATATAAATAAGCCCTTTCATTAATTTTTCCGTTGCAGTAAGGGCAGTAGAAATTGTTTTATTTTTAAAAGAATCATAGGCGCCTATAATAGTTTCGAATTTTCATAAAAGACACAAATTGATGTTTGCGCAAAAGCGATTGCTCGAAGCATATTATATATTTATAATTGTATGTAATTCTACTGTTCTGAAAGCTTATCTCCATAGTTCATCTTAAATACCCATTCCAAGAGTCTAGCATGAGTATTACTATAAAAGGAAGATCGAAAAATGCAATATAACAGCGGTATGGTAGATTAAACTGGCGAAACCGCTGGGAGGGTTCACCACTGATAAGCCAGACCCTCCCATTAATTTTTCCATTGCTGTCAGGGCAGTAGAAATTGTTTTATTTTTAAAAGAATCATACGCGTTTATAAAGTTTAGAATTTTACAATTATTTTAAGTTTTAACTTTTTATAATAATTAAAATAACTTTATATATATATATATTAAAAATAAAGAAGGCATCTCCTGACCACTAGCACATGTGCTTTTTAGATGGCAGAGCGCCATCTAGTGGAGCAAAAATAAACTAAGCGTTTATTCAGCTTGCTCCGTGATATTTGGCCAACCCAATTTCTTGATAAATCAAGAAAAGCCATCCACGAACGCGTTTCGCGCTTTTGGCGCTCGTCAGCGTCTTTACGCAAATTTGACCTTAAATACCCATTTCTTGATTTTTCGGGAAACCATTGGGACCAAAAATATTTTTTGGTCGCAGTGGTTACAGCCTTCTCCACGCTGACGAGCGCCAACAGCGCGAAACGCGTTCGTGGATGGCTTTTCTTGATTTATCAAGAAATTGGGTTGGCCAAATATCACGGAGCAAGCTAAATAAACGTTTAGTTTATTTTTGCTCCACTAGATGGCACTCTGCCATCTAAAAAGCACATGTGCTCGTGGTCAGAAGATGCCTTCTTTATTTTTAATATCAACACCTGACCCACTTATATTTTATTTTTTTCTATTGTTTTTTCATATATATATATATATTTCAGAGTGATTTTGTAAAAGAAGAGTAAAGTAAAATATAATAAATTAAGGAATACAGATATTGAAAATAACATTGAGTCAGAACAGCAAGCTATTTCTGTATTGAATAATACCGTTAAGAGAATTTCAAAATTTAAAAATTTGTTATTCAATTTGAACATAGGAGGTTTGTTTTATATATATACTAGCGGATGTACCCGGCTTTGCCCGGGTTTTACCCGAGTAAAGATTTGTCTAACGAACATTTGTTAAAACAATTCTCTATAAACTTATATAAAAAAAGATATATTTTGATAATTTGAAACTCGTAAATTTGAATCTCTCGATAAAGTGATCATTTTTTCCCGGTCCCTGTGTGCCGTGTCATCCTGAATTTTGTCTTTCCTAATTTTCTACATTACAAAATCATCGTTTTATCTAGTGAACATTTTTTTCCCGGTCCCTTGAAAAATACTCGATAAGTTGAATAAAATCATGGTCGTTTATGGAAGATGGACGAAGTTCCCGGAGGTCATCTTGGGCAAGCCCCCGCGATGCTTTTTTCTTGTCTACTTGGCACAGCTGTGTCACCAACTCTGCCCCCGCGCGCCAGGACCTCTTGACCCCTCTGATTGGTCGGTGGGTACTTGGACTGTCCATCCGGCCGGCGGCCGCACGATTACATTCTCTCGACAGGGGGTGGGGCAGACCTAAGCCTATCTCCGTCGCAAGGTGGCGCTGCTTGCGAGTTAAAGTTACAAATCTGCAAATAACTCTAAGGATATTCAAGATATTCAAGAAATTATTTTCGAAAACCTTTCCGGGGATATACCTAATAATATCCCAAAATTTCACGGCGATTGGATGTATGGTTTTTGAATCTATAGAGTACACACACACATACAGACAGACAGACATTCATTTATATATATATAGACTAGCGGATGTGTACCCGGCTTCGCCCGGGTTTTTTCCGAGTGAAAGTTTGCCTAGCGAATATTATTGATAATAATTATTGATAATAATATTCCGGAGCACACAGAGAAAAGTATGATAATAATGATAATAATATTCGTTACATTATATATTTATACTAGCGGATGTGCCCGGCTTCGCCCGGGTTTTACCCGAGTAAAGGTTTGTATAACGAACATTTGTTAAAACAATTCTCTATAAACATATAAAAAAAGAAAGATATATTTTGATGATTTGAAACTCGTAAATTTGAATCTCTCGATAAAGTGATCATTTTTTCCCGGTCCCTTGTGCCGTGTCATCCTGAATTTTGTATTTTCTAATTTTCTATATTACAAAATAATCGTTTTATCTAGTGAACATATTTTCCCGGTCCCTTGAAAAATACTCGATAAGTTGAATAAAATCATGGTCGTGAATCTCTCGATAAGGTGATCATTTTTTCCCGGTCCCTGTGTGCCGTGTCATCCCGAATTTTGTATTTCCTCGATAAAGTGAACATTTTTTACCGTTCCCTGTGAGCCGTGTCATCCTGAATTTTGTCTTTCCTAATTCTATACATTACAAAATCATCGACACGGGATATCATTTAATGTTGTCTAAAGGGGGTTAAGAGAGCAGTCTCTTTCAAATGAAAAATGCTTTAATTAAGCAGATGTTTAAAGTATAATATATGAGAGAGGCAATCTTACAGGTTGTCGACGCTGTAAAATCCCCAGAGAGAGTGTTTTTGTAGCATCATGCTGTGACTCACACGATGACCCAAGGTCATCAGGAGCAGCAAACTAAGCCTATCTCCGTCTCAATGGTAGCGCTGCTTGCGAGTTAAATATACAAATCTGCAAATAACTCTAAGGATATTCAAGATATTCAAGAATTTTTTTTTCGTAAACCTTTCCGGGGATACACCTCATAATATCCCAAAATTTCACGGCGATTGGATGTATGGTTTTTGAATCCATAGAGGACACACACACAGAGACAGACAGACAGACAGACATTCATTTTTATATATATAGATAATATAGCCGAGTGGACCCGGCTTCGCCCGGGTATTGTTCGAGTGGGGTTTACTCATGAATGAATACAGCCCCCAACTGTTTTAAAACTTGTAGTAATGAACTTTCTTTCAGGGCAATGGAGATAAACTTCAAATAGCAGAAAAATTGGCATTTCAATATTAATATATATCTTATATAATATACTAACGGACGTACCCGGCTTCGCCCGAGGTTTTACCCGAGTAAAGGTTTGTCTAACGAACATTTGTTAAAACAATTCTCTATAAACTTATAAAAAAAAAAGATATATTTTGATAATTTGAAACTCGTAAATTTGAATCTCTCGATAAAGTGAACATTTTTTCCCGGTCCCTGTGTGCCGTGTCATCCTGAATTTTGTCTTTCATAATTTTCTACATTACAAAATCATCGTTTTATCTAGTGAACATATTTTCCCGGTCCCTTGAAAAATACTCGAGAAGTTGAATAAAGTCATGGTCGTGAATCTCTCGATAAAGTGATTATTTTTTCCCGGTCCCTGTGTGCCGTGTCATCCTGAATTTTGTCTTTCCTAATTTTCTACATTACAAAATCATCGTTTTATCTAGTGAACATATTTTCCCGGTCCCTTGAAAAATACTCGATAAGTTGAATAAAATCATGGTCGTTTATGGAAGATGGACGTAGTTCCCGGAGGTCACCCGCCCCCCGCGCGCCAAAAGCTACAAATCTGCAAATAACTCTAAGGATATTAAAGATATTCAAGATATTATTTTTCGTAAACCTTTCCGGGGATATGCCTAATAATATCCCAAATTTTCACGGCGATTGGATGTATGGTTTTTGAATCCATAGAGGACACACAGGCACACACACACACAGGGTCCTCGGGCTCGACATCGCCCCCAGAAGCTCCGTAGCCCATCAGGAGCAGCATCTTCTCGCCCTCCTGGAGTCCGCCTGTCGCAGATGGACGCCCTTCACCCGCGGCCTATCCCTCGTCGGACGAGCTAGAGCGGCGAACTCGCTGGTGGGCTCCACCATCCAGCATCACCTGCACGGGTACCTGCCATCACCCCCGACCATCGCCAAGCTGCAGGCCAGACTAGCGAGGTTCGTCTGGGGGCCCGAGCACACGGCGTTGCTTCCCGCCGCCGTCATGGCGAGGCCCGTAGCCATCGGAGGCCTCGGCCTCCTCGACCTGGCAACCCAACTCCAGCTCGCCTGCCTCAAGGGTGTGCAGGTCGCGCTACGCGGGGGCAGGAACGGCTTCTCCTGGCTGGTGACTAGCGAGGCCTGGCTCAGACCTCCACCGGACGGCACCACACTCCAGCCCCGGCGCCTCCGGCTGCTGAAGCTCTGGGAGGAGGCCTCCAACATCCTGGGCCTCAACCACCGGGCGGTCCCCACTGCTCAGCTGCTGGACCTCCCCATCATCGGCGGCTGCCGGTTCCTCCGCCCTCCCGACCTCCTGGCCCCTGCCCGCTGGAGCGGAGCCCGAGTCCGGGACCTCATCGAGGAGGAACACCTCATCGCCCGCCCTACGCGCTCGGCCCTGGCTGACGCCGCGACCCTGGGCGCCTTCTGTCGGAGGCTGACCTCCGAGAACGCCGTGGGCTTCGGGGGGGAGTCTCCATCTTCTTCCTCATCTTCATTAGCTGCGGCTGTGGTGCTGCGCGGGACGGCCACGCCGTTCCTCAACGGCCTCACGACGCGCTCGGCCCGACGGGCCTTGGATCGTCCACGCCTCGCGGCCACGCCGATCTCCCGATTCCTGGCGAGATGGGCACCCACCATCAGCCCACCATCCAGGATCGACTGGGCCTCGCTCCGGCGCTGCGCCTTCTCGGGGCATGAGGCCGATGCCGCCTTCAAATTGGCCCTCCACGCTCTACCCCATCCGGCCCATCCTGCCTCGGCCGTCCCCTCGTGTCCTGCCTGTGGGTCCGTCTACCGCTCCCTCGGCCACCGCTACTGGAGCTGCTCTTCCATCAGGCCCCTCATCAGAGAGGCCTTCAACATCATCGGGCGGCCCCCTGACCTGCAGGCCTGGATCTTCGGCGGGTCCGGCTTTGAGGACGACGCCCTGACCATCCTGGCGTCGGCAAAGCTGCGCGTCTATCGCCACTTTGTCCAGGTTGGGCTCGGTGGGGTGGAGGACTCGCTCATCGCCTGGACGAGGACCCTCGTGCGCAGGGGATGCCTTCCTTCATCCTCCATCATCACTTTGTAAAAAAATTGTATTTTATTTTTCATTCTCCTGTATTTATTTCTCTTGTTCTCTCTCGCTGAATTGTAAAATTGTCTAGACGACAATAAATATTTTTCAATTGTCACACACACACACAGACACACACACAGACATTCAATTTTATATATATAGATAAGATCTAATATAATAAATATCTTATTTGAAATTTAATAAATGTTTTCAAAAAAATTATAATATTTTTTATTTATCAATTGCAGAGTACACGCTATATCCACAATTCGGATATTTGCGCGTGAAATATATACATTTAAATGAAAGACACAAAAGAAAAGTAGTTAAAGAGATATATACATATTTACATATCAGTATGCAAATTGATTACATTAGTAGTATCCAGCTAAATACATTCTGCAAAATTTGTTGAATCTTTGGTATATGTCCTTAGTGGAGACCAGATGTTGCAAATTTATGGGAAGTTGATTTAGTTCCCTAAGATCAGCGGTCAGCGGGCAGTCAGTTAATAAGTGTCTGGGGTTCTGTTCTTCGCCTCCACACGAGCATCCAGGTGATTCAGCTTTGCCAATTTTAAACAGGTATGAGTTGAAGTCGCCATGTCCAGTGAGGAATTGCACATTATAGAAGTTAGGTTTGATAAAATTAGGAATTTTTGGGCCACTGAAGAAACTTTTGAAATTTTCATTGGTCGCTTCGTAATATTCCTGCTGTTTCTGGTTTATAAAGTTAGAAATTATGATTATTTTTGCTGGGACAAATCGGTTGTAATCTATATTTATTTTCAATATATTTGATTCAATGAAGTGAGTGAGCTTTGGAGTTCTAGCAATGATGTGCGTACAATTTGACGATGTTGTATTGTAGGCTTGTATACCATGTTTGAGAATTTTATACTGTAGCGAGTTTAATTTGTCTTTGGCTTTTTTTGGGATGAATTGGTACCATATCGTAGATCCGTATATTATTGTATTTCTAAATAGTGTTTTGTACAATACAATTCTCCTTTTGCTGTCAAGACCCCAGGCCTTCTTTGTTAGTCCTAATAGATATCCACTTGCTCTGGTTGTTTTAGTGATAATATCATCAATGTGCGGCATAAAATCAAGTTTGTTCTTATTTCTGTGGTTTTTGACGGTTATTCCCAAAATTTTTACCCTATCTACCGGAATAATGGTATTGTTATTCAGAGTTATTGTAAACTTTTTATTATTGAACAAAGGCAATACCTTCGTTTTCTCCTTGGATATTCTTAATTTGTTGCTTTCACACCAATTTGTTATTTTTCTCATTATGCTTCCTATTGTATTTTCAAGTTCTATTAGGTTTTTATTCCAACATATCACCGTAATATCATCTGCGTATCCAATGATTTCACTATTCGGCTCAGTATACTTGCATAGTAAATCGTTCATGATTATATTCCATATTGTAGGGGAAATAGGTCCTCCTTGCGGGCATCCTTTGCTTAGTGTTTTTTGAACTTCAATTGATGTGTATCTGTATCTTATTTTCCTATTATCAAAATACGACTTGAAAAGTTTAACAATAGATGCATTTACATTATCTTCATCGATTCTTTTTAGAAAAAAAAAATTATAATATATATATATATATTACAAAGTTGAATGGTTCGAAATAATTAAAAAAAAAAACGTGAAACGCGAAATTTTATATCATATTTGTGTTGATATATATAATAATTATTGAAATAGAGAGATGATTTAAATATATAAAACATATCTAGATATTCAAAATGAGAACATTATATATTAAAATAATAATTATATTCTTAAAAGATAAAAAAAATTAAAGATACCCTTCAATAATTTGCCCTAAAATATTGCTTAATCTTTCTATTAATATCTTTTGATAAACAAATATTGAAAAAAAATTAGATAATATGGAAAGATATGATTTTCTTTTTTAGATGAGTCATAATGAAACTGGGTGGCTAGTTGACAATTTATAAGTTTATCAAATGTTGACAATTAGCGCCGTTAAAAATTCGAGAATGTTTCCGGCTTCGCCCGGTTTTTACCTAAGAAAAGGTTTACCGAACGAACATTTGTTAAAACGATTCTAGCAAACATCCAATCCCTACTGAATCTATACTTGTCTATACTCTCGATATTTTGAAAAATTTCCCGGTCCCTTGAAAATACTTGATAAGTTGAATAAAATTAATATTATTTGGTCTACTCGGTAATTTGATGTTGAAGGAATAGTATCTTGCCACAAAGGAACATTTGTAAATAACTGTATTTAGCAAATGTACCCGGCTTCGCCCGGTTTTTACCCGAGTAAAAGTTTGCCTAACGAACATTTGTTAAGACGATTCGAAAAAACATCCAATCCTCTTATATATAGATTTATAAACGTATCTATAGCACGCATTTGCGGAGCCAGTGGCCTGATGAAGCGCGACCGCGCGAAAGCTTGCCTCCCATACCTTAATAAAGAAACTCTGCAAATATTTAAAATTTATTTAACTCAATCATAATATTATTTGCATCAAAACTTCAAGTACAAATTTATAAACGTATATAAATATTGTTATATGCGTTTAAATATATTTTCGAAACACATAATTATTTTGAAAACATTTAATAAATTTTAAATGAGATATTTTCTTTAAATATATATTAATACTAGCGGATGTGTACCCGGCTTCGCCCGGGTTTTATCCGAGTGAAAGTTTGCCTAACGAATATTATATATTATGAAGTATAATAAACAATGCTAAAGATTAGTTTTAATTATTAATCAATATTGTGTGTGAATATGTGAGAAAGATGTAATATCGTTGTTGTTTTCTTGGCCGACTGTTTTACATATGGTGTTATCTTAAAATTGCTTGTTTTGAATATTTTTTTCGATTGAGTTGAATGAATTGCTGAATTTTTTTTTTGTATTTATATATAAATAAAATTAACTCTGTTGAATTTTTTTGTATTTAATCGATAACAGCGAAGTTAAGCATGTTAAAGTTAGGAAAAATATTTTGATGTTAAGCAAAACCTGCTCCATCTCGTTTTACATAAATGTTGAAAATTTGGTCGAAATTGATGCATTGTAACGAAAGTTTTTAGTGATGTCCACTTATGAAATTTGCATTTTATTAATATAGATATAATAATATGAATGAGTTTTAAAAATTGTTAAAAAAAATGCATCGGCCGGGAATCGAACCCTGGCCGCCCGCGTGGCAGGCGAGCATTCTACCACTGAACCACCGATGCTTTAAAAAAATCAAATTCATTTATTGTCGCGACCAGTGCTGCGCCCTAGCGGTAAAAGACTGGAACTAACGCTTTTTGGTTTTTTATTTAAAAAAAAAGCACATTAACTTTTTTAGTTTTTTGAATAGCCTATATGTTAAACGAAATCTTCAGCTACCTACATGCGAAATTCCATAATGATTGAGTCAGTAGATTTTGCGTGATGCGATAACAAACATAGATTTCGCATTTCATTTTTATATATATAAGGATTGAAATGCCAAGTTTTTTTACAACGTCATTGGAATAATATATTACAAAATCCTCAAATTAAATATAATATTTATTATACTTGGAACACATTTTAGCATTTTTACAATTTTTAAATGAAATTTCACCAGATTCCGCGAGAGGCGCTGCTTGCGAGTGAAAGTAAAAAAAAATGCAAATAAAATTGCAACGAAAATTTATTTCAAATCAAATTCAAACCAGAAACCTTCCCAGTAGTATAGTAAATAACTTCCTAAAGTTTCACGGCGATTGGATAATCTTACCTTTTAAAACATTCATCGTGTAAACAAACTAACATTCATCGTGTAAACGTGTAAAATTATTAACCAATCAAATTCATTTATCGCCGCGACCAGTGCGGCGCCAAGCGGTAAAAGGCTGGAACTAACGCTCTTTGGTTTCACATTTTTTAAAAAATAACACATTAGCCTTTTTAGTATTTTGAATAGCCTATATGTTAAACGAAATCTTCAGCTACCTACATGCGAAATTTCATAATGATTGATTCTGTAAATTTTGCGCAACGCGATAACAAACATCGATTTTGGATTTCATTTTTATAGATATAAGGATAAGGATATGTTTTAAAATTCAGCAATCCATATATTCAATTATTTAAAAATGCTTTTTTGGATAATATATTTTTGTTTTCCAATATTTCGTATGGAAACTCACCAAACTTCTTCGGGAAATAATCTTGTTCCCCGAAGAAGTTTGGCGAGTTGCCATACGAAATATTGGAAAATAAAAAAATATGATCCAAAATAAGCATTTTAAAATAATATATATATATATATGTCGGATCGTGTCGAATCACTGTGGGATCGTGTCGACTCTCGGTCGAATTGGGGCGTTGACTTACTGTGGGATTGTGTCGACTCTAGCTCGAATCCTGGTGAATTGTGTGGTTGGGTGGATATGATTGGATTGGTGATTGATGGCGCAGTCTTGGTCGAATGGTGGTTTTCCACAGGGGAAGAACGAGCACACCTGGATGGGGTAGAAAATAAGACCTTGCGAAAGGGAGAATGATAAGACTGACTGGAGGTATTTGGCCTTTCACATGATGGAGCGTACACTACCTTGGTTGGAGCCTATGTTGAGCACACCTAGCTCGTAGCATGGTCACCTACCTTCTTTTTAACTTCTTGTCCGAGATCATCCTCATTAACTCTCTCGACTTCTCATTGGTGGAGATCCTTCCACGTGCTCTCTGATGATTCGCTATCAATTGATCATGCTTAAAGGTGATTGGTTGTTGATTTGTCATGCTTAAATGTGATTGGCTTAGTACCTCAATTGTCGCCATGATTGCAATCCTCCAGGAAGAAGGATGCCTTTGAACTTGAGTTTTATGGGTCCAGGGTAGTGACCTTTACTTCCTGGATGATGCAATCCTGTTAATTGTTCTTTTCCCTTGTCGCGAGGCTTAACTTTTATTAAACCTTTTGACGATACATTTTGCATAGATTGTGGTGGGGTTACATATTCCTATATACAGATTATCACAGATGCGTCCCATACATGTGAATAATTCAAAAAGGGGTAGCCTGAATTGAATTCTGTGGGATAAAAAGTAATTTTGTGGGGAAAAATTAATTAGGGAGCACTGTGAGGCTATATACAAGTATCAAAGATGAAATAAAAAGGGTAAAAGCGAATTGTGCTGGTGAAATAATTGTTGAGTGGTTGAAGAGAGAAAAATAAAATAAAAATGGTGCCTATACAATTATTCAGACTTGGTGTATGGAAAACTACGTCAAGGGAATTTTCTGTTAGGACTTTGGGAAATCAAAAATAATAATAAAAAAAGATGATTAAAAAAAATAAAAGTGAATTCGCGTTGGTGGAATTGTTGAGTGGTTAAAAAATAAATAAAAGTGGTGCCTATCAATTATTCAGACTTGGTGTATGGAGAACTACATCAAACCGTTTGGTTTACGACCACTACGACCCGGGTTCGATCCCCGCATTGGACACTTTTTTCTGTTAAAAAAAAAAATGCTCCAATGGCCCCCCGATTCTTGCAAAAGTCCAACCCCACCAGCGAGTGCAAGTAACCAAACGGGGCTCTGGCAAATTTGTAAGTGCAAAGTCGAACTGCTTTCACATGTGTAGACATGTGGTGCGCTTACAGTAAAAAGCAGTCGCTAACTACCCACCATGATTATCATGGCCTGTACCACGTGTACTAGGGATAAGCAAAAAAAAAAAAAAGTGAATTCGCGTTAGTGGAATTGTGGAGTGGTTAAAAAAAATAAAAATGGTGCCTATACAATTCTTCAGACTTGGTGTATGGAGAACTACATCAAGGCAATTTTCTGTTAGGACTTTGGGAAATAAAAAATAATAATAAAAAAAGATAATTAAAAGAAATAAAAGTGAATTCGCGTTGGTGGAATTGTTGAGTGGTTAAAAAAAAAAAAATAAAAGTGGTGCCTATCAATTATTCAGACTTGGTGTATGGAGAACTACATCAAGAAAATTTTCTGTTAGGGCTTTGGGAAATCAAAGTAATAATTAAAAAAATAATTAAAAGAAATCAAAGTGAGGGTCGGTGGAAGGCTGGTTAAACGGTTTTTACGACCACTACGACCCGGGTTCGATCCCCGCATTGGACACTTTTTTCTGTTAAAAAAAAAAAATGCTCCAATGGCCCCCCGATTATTGCAAAAGTCCAACCCCACCAGCGAGTGCAAGCAACCAAACGGGGCTCTGGCAAATTTGTAAGTGCAAAGTCGAACTGCTTTCACATGTGTAGACATGTGGTGCGCTTACAGTAAAAAGCAGTCGCTAACTACCCACCATGATTATCATGGCCTGTACCACGTGTACTAGGGATAAGCAAAAAAAAAAAGTGAATTCGCGTTAGTGGAATTGTGGAGTGGTTAAAAAAATAAAAATGGTGCCTATACAATTCTTCAGACTTGGTGTATGGAGAACTACATCAAGGGAATTTTCTGTTAGGACTTTGGGAAATAAAAAATAATAATAAAAAAAGATAATTAAAAGAAATAAAAGTGAATTCGCGTTGGTGGAATTGTTGAGTGGTTAAAAAAAAAAAGTGGTGCCTATCAATTATTCAGACTTGGTGTATGGAGAACTACATCAAGGGAATTTTCTGTTAGGGCTTTGGGAAATCAAAAATAAAAATATAATTAAAAGAAATAAAAGTCAATTCGCGTTGGTGACAAAAAAAAAAGATTAAATGGGTTGAAAAATAATAAAAAAGGAAAGTTATTATATAAATGGTAAATATTTTGATTAAGCATATTGATAAATTCAAAAATAAAAAATGTAAATAAATGGGGTGAGAGAAAAGAAAAAGAAAATGTTATGTAGAGAGATACAAAAAAAATCTTAATGGTGAAAGTTGAATGCCAGGGCTGTATCTAGGTCATGCGGAGGCACTTCCGGGCTATTTATAATCATGCGTGGGGTGAGAGAAATGTCCTCTTGTTGTCGAGTTTTGATGCGCTTGTAGATTTTTTGTCCCTTGTGCGAATTTTATGGGTGGAAACATTATCCTTCCCAAATTCGCGTTTATACTTTCTGTGCAGGAGACACAGGAATCTAATTAACCATATGGGTGTAAATTGTATTTGTTGTAATGTTTTTGGAGGTGTAGTGTCGTCAAAGACCTTAAGGTCTGTTTTATTGGGCGTGAGTGTTGGATACTTGTTTGATATGGCGGGGTAAGTGTAATAATTTGTTTGGGAGAAGTGTGAAAAAATAATCGATATGTGTAATTCATTAGGGTGATGAGGTCGTTTGAGAATTAGGTGTGACTTTATGTAAAAAAAATCGAGTTGTGAGTTCATTGTGAAATTGCTTAGGATTCCCAAGCTGTGGGGATGGTATGGACAACATTCAGTGACAGCCAAGATGGCGGACGTTTTGTAAGTCGGGAGGCCAGAGAGGTCCGTTTTGGTGTGAGTGTCGCGCTTGTTGTGATGTACACGCGTGTGACGGGGGTGTGGTGGTGTGTGGTCACGTGTGTACCTAGCTTGAGGTTTGTCCTGTGGACCGACAATGTTGGGCATTTTTGTGGTGAGTTTGGGCCATTGTGGCCTTGTGTATAGAAGGCGTATAATAAGGGCAATTGGCGCTGGTGAAAATATTGTGTGCGTGCGCGTGACGTGATTTAGATTGGCATAGTGGCAAATGGTTTTTGACCAAAGGATGCGCGTATTGGGTGCCGTGTGCGGAAGGCTTGTGTGCCATGTGAGCCCTTTGTGACTTCGCTTGGCATTCCCAATAAGCGCATTCATTTGGTATAAAAGTAAAGTGGTAGATGGTAGGGTGCAATGGGGCGGCGAGTTGGAACACAGTGCCTTGGTTAAAATCTATTGTAATTTTAAAGTTTCGGAGGGTATTTATACCGAGAAATCCAAATGGTAGAGGTGCTTCCACCACATGTAAATGATCGTTTTTGGATATTTTACCTATTGTCAGGGGGAGGGTTATTCGACCTAAGGTCGGTACAGGGCCGTTTATGGCCTGAAGGTCTATGGATTGTTTTTTAAGTTTCAGTTGAGGGAGGTAATATTTTAACTTTTTATAGAGGTTATTGGGGCACTATGTTCAAACTTGCGCCTGTGTCAATTAGGAAAGGGGGCGAGAGTTCATGGTTGAGGGATAGTTGAATCGTCAGCTGTCTGACGAAAAGTCGGGGCCTTCCTACCTGGCTGACGAAAGGCTGTGGTGTCTCGGGCGGCTTGTCCGGCTTGGACTTGTTGTGGATGTTGGGCGGGGCGCACTGCCCGCGCGCTCGCGTGTGGAGCGGGTTTGTAGCGGCACTCAGAGTGCCAGTGATGGGCGCCGCAGAATTTGCAGTTCGACGGCGGTGAAGGTGCAGTCCACGGATCTGTTTTCCTTGGTGTGCTGGTGTATGGGCCCGACATGTTGAGCGGCTGTTCCTCGTGATGACGCGGATATGGTGCACTGGTCCCGCGGATCCGTTGCACCAGTTGGCACCACTCTCCCAGGTTCTCAGGCGGTACAACGCGGACAAGGCGCTGGTCGGAGAGTGGCAATCCCTCCGTCATCGTCTCGAGGATTACTTCTGTGGGAGACCCAGTTGCATGCCCAGCGCTGTCTTCCCTCGGTAATACTCCTCCAGGCTTGCCTGACCAACAAGCTTCAGGGCGAAGTACTTGGCGAAGGACGCCTCGTTTGATTCCGGGTAGAGGTCCAGGAAGGTTTGTCTCACCTGGAAGTAGGTCTGGGTGGCCAACCGGAGTTTCCTGAAGAGCTCCAGGGGTTGGCGCGTCAGGTAGCGAGGCAACCTGAGCAACTTTTCGGGGGTGGTCACGAGGGTTCCGTTCATCTTCCGGCCGTAGGCCTGGAAGAATGGACGGGCGGCGTGGATCCATCGATAGGAGGGATGTCCACTTCCTCGTGTCGGGTCGGTCGCAGCTCTGCCAAGAGGGCGGTCACAAGCAGTAGAACCTCCGCCAGGGTGCATGTCGGTTCTATTTCGGCCACGGAAGCTGCCTCTCTGTTCTCCTTTTCGCGTCTTTTTCTCCCTCGTTTTCCATCATAATCCTGTCGACTCTCTGTCGTATCCTGTCGACTCCCTGTCGGATCGTGTCGACTCACTGTGGGATCGTGTCGACTCTCGGTCGAATTGGGGCGTTGACTTACTGTGGGATTGTGTCGACTCTCGGTCGAATCCTGGTGAATTGTGTGGTTGGGTGGATATGATTGGATTGGTGATTGATGGCGCAGTCTTGGTCGAATGGTGGTTTTTTCCACAGGAGAAGAACGAGCACACCTGGATGGGGTAGAAAATAAGACCTTGCGAAAGGGAGAATGATAAGACTGACTGGAGGTATTTGGCCTTTCACATGATGGAGCGTACACTACCTTGGTTGGAGCCTATGTTGAGCACACCTAGCTCATAGCACGGTCACCTACCTTCTTTTTAACTTCTTGTCCGAGATCATCCTCATTAACTCTCTCGACTTCTCATTGGTGGAGACCCTTCCACGTGCTCTCTGATGATTCGCTATCAATTGATCATGCTTAAAGGTGATTGGTTGTTGATTTGTCATGCTTAAATGTGATTGGCTTAGGACCTCAATTGTCGCCATGATTGCAATCCTCCAGGAAGAAGGATGCCTTTGAACTTAAGTTTTATGGGTCCAGGGTAGTGACCTTTACTTCCTGGATGACGCAATCCTGTTAATTGTTCTTTTTCCCTTGTCGCGAGGCTTAACATTTATTAAACCTTTTGACGATACATTTTGCATAGATTGTGGTGGGGTTACATATTCTTATATACAGATTATCACATATATACATGGAAATTTTGCCGGGAGGAAATTGATCTAGAGAAACTAAGGTCGCCTCTCCCGTCAATAGATGGGGTCTAGTTTTGACGTTTATTTTGACGGGAGAAGCGCCCTATGCTTCTATGGATCAATTTCCTCCCAGCAAATTTTCCATCTATATATATAGACAGGACCTCATCTCACATATATATAACACACATATATATAACTTAAGAAAAAGGCATCTCCTTATCGTGCAACTGAAAGTTGCTGATGGCAGGCGCCATCTATCGGAATAAATATCAACTATTCTCGTTGATTTTTAATTATTCTAGAATTGGCCAAATACCCATTCTTGATTAATCAAGAAAAGCTAACCACGGACGCGTTTCGGGCTGTTGGCCCTCATCAGCGTGGTGCAAGCTGTACCTCAACGATAAGGAGATGCCTTTTTCTTAAGTTATACACCTTATCCCAGTACAATATCACATTTGTACTATTTTTTTCACATATATATATATGTGATGAACGCTGTTGACTCTTGTAGAATACTGTCGACTAAAACTGTGGTGAGGTATCCAGTCGACTTAAACTATGGTGTGAGTTCCTGTCGACTCTCGCTATACTGTGGTAACCGAAGGTCTCTCGCTGTGGTATGGTAACCGAAAGGGGCAAACCTGTAGTAACCGAGAGGGACAGTCAGGGCGTGGAGAGTTTTCCAGTACCTCTCTGCACCTTGGGAGACCTTTAACAGTTATCACAGAGTACAGGCAGTCGTGGTCGAGGCAGAGTGGAAAGCTTCGGAATGTCCGCACAAAAAACGAAGACACATTTGCACTAGGAAAGCTCCGTGAACAGATAAAAGTTGAGCTAGGAGCTAAAGATGGAGATAGAAGAGTTCCTACTGGTCTACATGGTGGATGAGGAGGACCTTGGTGACAACCGAGGAGGGCTCACGCTGATGGTAAAGAGACTATATTTTTGGCTAGGACGGAGGCTTTATATATCTTTTCCGAGAGAGGAAGTATTGCATTTCAGCAGATGCGACAAGAGCGTGGATCGTCTGGCGAAATTCTACACTGGCGCCGTGGCAGTTTCCATCTTTAGACCTTGTTGTTTTGGGGACTGCAAAATCTATCTCGATTTTAGACTTTTTGACCTTTCGCTTTAGCTCAACTCTTAATCTTTTACAGAGTTTTATTTATTTGTCCTCAGTTTGTACAAAGTACATTACGTATAATCATTTACAGATGTGTTTCTATTATACAACATAAAAATCTTGTTATAAGTTATATACAATATGGGGTTGTTGGTTTAAATTACCATAGATGGGCCTCGGGAGTGAAAGGGTTTATCCGAGTTTAAGCGGGTAAAGCCTCTCTAACACAGGCAAGTAATTAAAATTTCTTTTAATTAATTTAAACTGTGAGGGTTAAAAAGGGCTATAACAAGATGAATCGTTTGGATATATAAAAGTGATATAAATATGACATTTTTGTTTGATTATAAAAAATGATGATTAAAATAAAATGATGACATAAAAATTCACATTCTAAGAGAATATTGGCGGGCGTTGGAAAGGGTTAGTAGTTGAAGAATATGCAATTGTAAGCATCACACATGCAACCAAATAATCAGATCCAGGTGCAAAGCGAGGATATAGACTTGAGCGTCTTCCTTGGCAATGTGTCACTTGCGATCCTATATAAGGGTTACAGTGCTTTGTCACAATTTTAGGATTATTGGGTTAAATGTTGTTGAAGAAAAGTTGCTTATTAATATGATTGAAAGGGGTGGTAGAGCCATGCGATAAGTAGAATTGTAGCGACAGTAGGTGGTCTGACTTGACTCGAATTCAAAGGTTGATTGTGGTCTGCTAGAGCTGATAAAAAAGTTGAAAGTGGAAAAAAGTGTACGCTTTGTGCATGCGTTGGTAGATTGTGCGCTGCGGATGATTGAAATAAACTCTTGAAGCGTGTTCAGGCCAGAAGTTGGGATTTTTAAATTTGGGGAACTGTGTTCAAAGAGTTTGTTAAAATTACGAAATAAAAAAAAAATTGTCAAGCAGTGCTGTCGTTTTTCTACGTTGATGTGAAGCAATGGCTGAAAAAGATAATGATGAAAAGTACAGGGAAGTGGTTAGAGAAATAGATTGTTGAAAACGATTGTTGTAGATGCCCGATAGTTGATAAGCTATTTA